>PVKZ01002967.1:0-170447 GCA_004027375.1 Macroglossus sobrinus
TGTGGCAAGAAGCCATTCTGGAGCATTCTTATTTTATGACAATGAGTAAACCTATCTTTTGCAGGAAGAGAAATTTGGATCAAGAACTTATGCCATGGTTAAGAAAAAGAAAAGATAGACAATAGATGATAGATTGATTAATTGATAAAGAAAGGTAGGTAGATAGATGATGATGATAGATAGACAGATAGATAGACAGACAGACAGACGATAGGTAGACTAGATGGGAGAGGAAAAGAGAGAGAGATTATTCCAAGGCCAACTGGTAGTGCTCCCTTCCCCCACCCCCAGAGCTGAGTCATAGTCCTGGCAGAGGCAGAGGGAGTGATGGAATGGCCTATGGAGGCCAGCTGTAGTTCAAGATGCAGTTACTGATCACGCCCTTCTAACCCTGTTGCAGTTACCCTAGAGCAGTGTCTCCCCAAAAGAAGTGGAAGCTGCTCAACGTCTGCAGAATGTACCTGACAATACAACACCAGGGGAAATGCTTACTATTATAGCTGCATTTTTTTTCAATTGACAGGAAGACAGTAAAATTATCGTAATAATCTCATACTGTATAGTTTTTTTTAATAATAGACAAAATACCTTAATGTAGGTTATCTTTCTTGACCCAGCTACTCTATAAAACAAGCAGAGGTTTCTGTTGTTTTTTGGCTGCTTCTTTTGGGGTATTTCCCATTTAAAAGACAAAAAAAATGAGTCTTGTGGAAAGTAAGTGCCTTGAGTAAGACCACATGGCTAGTAAGAGGCAAGTGGGAACAGAACCCGAATCCCCTATCTCTGTCTATTCCTTTATCCAGCACACTATGCATATGACATCAGTGCCCAGAAGGATCCACAGAAGGCTACATTTAAAAATGTCTGACCTGAAAGTCATGCACAGAAGAGTTCAAAGCAGGCTTACATGTATTTTGTTTTTTATATGTTATGCAATATTGATCAAATCATTTCTTTTGCTGTAAAATCGAGGCTTCTTTTCAAGTCATTTCCTCAGGACTAATACAATAACACAACATTGCAGAGTATGAGAAAAGATACATATTCTGCCCTCATCTTTTGAATCAAAATCAACTCACATCAAATGAGTGTCACTAATCGGTAGCTTTTGTTATTTGATCTCTAGGATGACCTTGAAATGTGAATATTATTTCCCCCATTTTGCAGAGAAGGAAACTGAGTACAAAGTAGTTAAGTAACTTGCTCCAGGCAGCACAACCCATTGCCTTGTATTATTAAATGCAAGGGTAAAATGAATGGAAATGGTAATATGTTCTATAGAAATTGAGAGGGAAGTAAAATCGTGTTCGCTTACAGTGCTTTAGCAAGTGTGTACTCAACAATGAAAGATGACAATAATATTAGAATAAGTATGTATGACATCAGGGGGTTACTAAGCTTATAATGGGATCACTTAGTATGTTATATAAATGTCTAATCACTGTGCTGTATACCTAAAACTAATATAATATGGTCAACTGTAATTGGAAAATAATGGGCTGGGCTGCCTTTTGGGCTTTTTTAATGTAGTTGAGGACAAAGTGGCCTTGAATCAGAGCTCAGGAAGCCAGGATTCCAGACTGCTTTTCACTGGACATGGCCAGGGAGGAAGAGATCCAGTGTGGAGGGAGGAGCTCATGAGAGAGAAAACAGCCAGCGTGGACTGGGTTTTAAGATGTTTTGGGAAATTTTGAGAGTGAAACATAAGATTGAAGACAGCTGCTGTGCTCTTTAAGACAGTGCAAGAGTGAGAAGGAAAGGCATGCCCAGCGCCCTGTGATGCAGTGCACCAGAGCCTCACTGCCAGGGTTCAAATCCCAGCTCCCCAACTCACACTACAGGAAATCACAAGCAAGACGTTTAACCTCATCCATCCCCAACTCATGATCTGTAAGTGAGGAGCACTAACGAAAAGAGTAGTGATGAAAATTAAACAAGATGCTCTGTGCAAAGCACTTGGCACGTAAGTAGCACCTTGGTAAAGGGGACACTACTGCCATTCACCTTCAAGAGCTGTTTGAGAGAATTTAGCAATGATTTAAACTAAACTTTAATGCTTTCTTAGATTTAGGACTTGTGTTTCCTTAGAATATGTCATCATGTAGAAAGGATCACAAGAAGAGCTGCTGTTTTAAATAGGGTGGTCTGAGAAGGCTAAAATCAAGCAAAGATGCAAAGAAAGTGAAGGCAACAGTTATGTCAATAACTCAGGGAGGAAGAGTTCCAAGTAGATGGAACATCAAGTTCAACGGCCCTTATACGTGTTCAAGGAACAGCAAGAAGCCATTGTTGGTAGAGAAGTAAGCGAGGGGAGGAAGAGGAGGAAATGAGTTTGAGTGATGGCCAAGTACAAGGTCAAGTAACACCCTGTACACTGTGGTCAGACTGTAGATAACATTGTAAGTGCAATGAGAGGACAGACACTAGAGAGTTTAGAGCAAGAGGGTGGCACCTATTTTACATTTTAAATTTCTCATTCTGGCATCTGTGCACATAACAGATGCTGCACAAGTGGAATGGAAGCAGGGAAGCCAGGTAGAAGCTACTGAGTTTAAGGCAGAGACAGAGTTGCGGCTCAGACCAAAGGAGAGCTGTGGAATTTGAGAGGTGCATTCAGATTTAGAATTACTTTTAAGGGAGAGCCAACAGAATTTGTTGACAGATTGAGTATGGCATATACATGAAAACTGAAGTAAAAGATGGCTCCAGAAATGTAGGTCTGAAGTTAATTGGGTAGTACTACCTTTTTTATTTATATAATCATCTCTCTATACTAAATATTCAGATTGTTTCCATAATATTTGGTATTTTAATACAATGGTACAATAAATTTTCTTATACATTTATCTTTAAAAACTAATAATAATTTCTGAGAAACAGATTCCTAGAACTAGCCTTCTTCAATCTACAGGTAGGCACATTTTGCATTTTTAAGAAAAGACTGCAAATTACTTTCTAGAGAGCCTGTAACCAACTAGAATACTGATGTCCTCACTTCCTTGTCAGCAAAGGACCTTTTAATGGTTTAAATAAGTCTTTCAGTTTGCCAGTCAGATGAGCGAAATACAGTATTTCAATATTGTTTTGTCTTTCCCTGACTCCTACTAAGGGTATGTATCTTTCTGCATTTTATCGACAACTTATATCTCCTTTTCTCTTGTTTGTTCATAACTTTTATTTTATTAGGTATTTTTTCTTATTAATTTTTAAGAACTCCTGGCAAACAAAGAATAGTAACCCTGTTTGTATTTTGCATACATTTGCTTTTCATTTATCACCTTACTCTGAACCTTATTTATATCTTGTGCCATATAAATTTTTTCAGTTGTATGTAATCAAATATCTCCATTTTTCTTTTATGATTGCTGGGTTTTCTAAAAAAAAATAAAAGAAAAGAATACGGTAAAATAACAGAAAAAAAACACTACACATACTAGGACCTTTTTAAAAAATAGTTTTTAAAATTTTTTCCTAATTATTTTATTGCTACTGTGTGGAATTGGTTTTGTATTTCTTATTAAGTCAACTTAATGATTTATAAGTATATTATTCATTTATGTAGTATTTTCAGAATTGCTCACTTAAAGTCATCCATATCTTTTACTCTTTAAGTCATCTCTTTCCATAGGGTATACCCTTCTTATTTCTTATATTAAATATTTATATTTTCATTAACTTTTATAGTTTGTTAGCCAGAACCTGTTCCATTTTATTATATTAAAAGAAATATCTATTAGACTTAGTAATCCATTATATTACCTTTAGATATTCTAATTTAATAATACCAACTTTCAAATTTTTCTTCTGGCTTTCCTCGGATATACATTTTGTCTAACCTCTTACATTTCTCAGTTTATTTCTTCTCAATTGTTATTGTTTATTTCTGGAAGGATTCACTGCAGTGACCTTCCCCGTGAGAACAACATTGGCCTAAGCTGATATTGTAGTATTCTCATAGCTGGTTCTTTTCTAAGTAGTCTATTTTTAGACTTTTGATTTCTCTAATAACCCAAGAATTATCAAATGTCATGTTTTAATTTAAAAACTTTTACTGTTAATTTTAATTTGTACTGCATTATGCTTTGTAAAACTCCTCCTTTGGTCAAGTGCAGGAGAAAGAATGTTAGACAAAATCAAATATGTGAACAGCTGTGGGTAAGTCATGTTGAAAAAAATATATGGATCTACTTCTTGTGATCTCATATCACTACAGCCATTGTTGCCATCTGCACAGCTGCAAGAGCCCAGGAAAGACTACTAAGGTGCTCTTTGAAAGGATAACAGGAAACTCAGAAACCTTCGTCTGTTCATTTTTTAAATATATGCACAGCTTTGGTGAGTCCCCCCGGTTCTGACCATGCAGGTAAGGAAACTGAGCATGGACTCTATGCTCTAGTGACTACTTTTTAAGTTTACAAGACCTGCTTCCAGCCTAGTTCCACATCTCTCAATAGAAGCAAGTAATAGCCACCTATGACACAAGCAAGATCAAGATTCTCCCAAATGTTGGTAGCCAGTGGTAGCTGCCACCTGCATATCTTGAGATAGAAGGCAGAAAGGAGAATGGCAGTGGCCCAAGTACCTAAAGTTGCTTTAAAGGCTGGACACAATGGGAGTTTGCACAGACCCCTAGATGAGGTAGCCCAAAGTGGCCTCCTGGTATTAATGGTATCCCATTGAAATTTTGCCATATTCCTTCCCAAGGAAACAAACAAACAAAAAAACCCTGGCAGCACATTATTTCAAATGTATAACTCAATGTGAGTCTAATCCAGAGCTCAACAGAGGACCTAGACTTAAATTACTTGAATTACTGCACCCCATACACATTGCATAGACCTCTATTTCCAAGGTCTGAAGAAGTCCAAAGTTTGTTTCCTAATTGCACTTTTCCCTAGGTTTCTCTGAAATCAGAACTATACAGTCTTGAGATCCGCCTTCCCACTCAACCACAGGCAGATTCAGCCCTTCACCAGCATCCACAGGAGAGCCACTCGTACCAAGCTTCTCCAATTATTTGGGATCTGGGTGGAAACACAGCATTCTGCCATCATGTCCCCCCTGTCTGCTGAGTTCTCTCCCTCTCCCCATTCCTTTCAGTCTTCCTCCCAAGTACCCCATTCCCCAGCAAAGTATCTTTTCCCTCTGTTGCGCAAAGTATCTTTAGGCTTCAGAAACCTCAGCACCAACATCCAAGTCCTGGAGTTTCAATTCCTACGCCATGTGGACTACGAAGGCATCTCCCTAGGAAGGATGCTGAGACACTCTCAGAAGAATCCTAACACCTGCTACTAAGAGGAAACATCTCCTTTTAATTAATGGAGGAGCATCGAGTTCAGGAAGCAGAAACCAAGCAACTCAGCATTGAGTTTCTACCAGATGCAAGATGCTTTGGTGTCTGGAGCAGTACAAGGTATGACTGCCCTTGAGATGCATTTAGTCTAGGTGGACAAGATCAAAGGAAGAAGAGGTCACTTCTAGCTGTGAGCTTCAGGATAGAAAAAAGTGGATTCGAAATGTGCTGAGGCCCAGGGAAGAGTCCCAAGCCAGGTGGCATCAAACTATTCTCAATTCAGCACACATTACTCTACATATAGGTAAGTGAGCAATATTTTTCTTCTGAATCATTACCATCTTTCAAAACAAAATGTGAATGAGTTTGGCAGTGAGAGGATGAGAGACATCAGAGCTGAAAAGCAACATCAAAAATCAAAGGAAATGGTAGTTAAGGGTCTGTGAGGAAGCTGACACAACCTCCCTGGAAAAGGACCAAGAGTCAGAATAAGTGACCTCACAGATGACTGAAAGATCTGTAATGCTGGGAGCTCAGGCCACTTTTGTTTTGAGAGTCTATTTAGAAGAGTGTAGCATGGGGAGGCCAGGGGATGACTGAAGTGAATCAGATATTGCCCCCAAACCATAACTGGGAGCAGCAGAGATGGAGTTAGCAGTAAGTACACCAGATCAATGACTTTCACATGTATTATTTAATTTCACCATATATAAGGTAGTTACAATTGTATCTCAGTTTATAGAGGTTCAGAATGATGATGTCACTTGCCCAAAATCACAGGGCCACCATGTAATAAGCTGGAACATAACAGTGGAACTGCCACCTCCAGGACTCCAGAACCTTATAATCTGGTGGAGAGATAGCTATATACACGAATAACTCAGAATCAAGGCAGACCCTCCTAAATATGTAACAAAAGAGTAAACAACACGTTTGAGAGCTATAGGACAGGGAAATGTTCATCTTGTCCTTTCTCTGCCTTGCTGATATTTGCCCTGACCATGTCACAGAGAAAAGATGTACAGCCAGTAAAGAAGAAGAGCAGGGAGTGAATGTACAATCAAGAACAAAGAGCCACATCCAGATCAAAACTGAAATGAGACCTGTCTTACCCGCTAGTATATTCATTACTCAAAAAAAAAAAAAAATCTTCCAGTACATCAAAAGGAATGAGAGAGGATTGGACTGGGATTTGGGAGAAGTGAGTATTCAAGTTCCTTTTCCATTAAGTGTGGTCCGGAGCAAGGTATATATCACACATCGATTCTTTAGGTCTGTGTCTTCACCTGAAGAAGACAGGATCATTCATTAGACTGGATGATTTCCAACTTCCTTTGTCTGCCATGAGCACCCAGGGTTTCAGCATGATGCTATGGTTTCTGTAGACAGTAATACACAGAGCAGGGACTACCCCCAAGTATGTGCCCAGACAGAGGACCTCACAGAGCATGAGCCTCCTGTGATTTTTCCACCTGACCACAGCCTAATCGGCAGTGTTGTGAGTGCTATTGTCAGGCTGCCCATCAGATAGAACATTCCACCTCACAGGTGGATGCATTTCAGTGAGTTGCCAATAAACTGCAAATAAATCCCTACTTCTAGGATCAGATAGTCTGAAATAGCAGAAGTATTAACAGACTCTTAATTTTTGATGTAGCTCCCCTACGGAACCAAAAGCCAGAGAGAGTTCCCTTGCATGTTCAACTAAGTGTCCCAAGTTTGGTATTTAAACTCCGGAATCTTCTGTGGCCTGAGTAAATATAATTAAGGCTAGGTTTACCCCTACTGGACTTAATTAGCATTCACTCAGTAATGGAAGTAATACTAATAATAAGTTCTTACGTCAGTACTTTTCAGCTTTGACATGCTTTATCTCACTCGAGCTTAATAATAACCGTGCAGCATAAGTAGGGCAAGTATTATTATCTCCATTAATACCAATAATAGCTAACATTTAGGTAGTCATTTGCATGTACAAAGTGCTTTCGTACATATTTTCCCATTGTGCTAAAAGTTGAGTTCTTGAACACCTGGACTGTGACTTATTCATCTCTTTACCCTGCAGCGTTTAGCACAGGTCCAGGCACACAGAAGCTACCCGATAAATGTGTATGACATTTGATCCTGTGAAAACTCCATCAGGTTGATAGGCAGGTATTTTTATACCTGGTTTTCAGATAGGGAAATTGAGACTCAAAGAGTTTTAGTGACATGTCTAATGTCACACAGGAGTGTCCAGACCAAGAAAACTGTAGTTTCTAATTAAGTCCAAAATGATGTGTTCCTTCCTTTCTAACAATACCTGTCGAACTTTGACGTGTAAATAGATCACTCAGAAATCCTGTTAAAATGCAGATCTGATTCAGCAGATCTGGCGCAGGGCACAGGATTCTAAGCTTCTAACCAGCTTCCCGGTGATATGGAGGCTGCTGATTTGAGGACCACTTTTTTCCTTTGCTTCTCTTTCTTTTTTTTTTTTTCTTTTCTTTTTTTTTCTTTTTGCCTTTGTTGGATTTTATATTTCACTTTTCTTTTTTTCCTCAACTTTATTGTGATATAATTGACGTATAACATGTATAAGCTCAAGGTATACAATGTGACCATTTGATAGACATATATAGTGAAATGATTACCACAATTAGGTAAATTATAAGATGAATACATTCTGGAAATTCAATGTACAGCATAGTGACTAAGTTAGTAATACTCTGTTATATAGATGACAGTTACTAAGACCACTCTTTGAGAGGCAAGGGGACATAAGAGGACAAAAGCAATTAAGTGACTTTCCAAAGCTAACTTCCTGAGGTAAAAGTGGAATTAGAAGCGATTCCATTGACCCCCATCTTTCCTCAGACTTCTTCTAGACATGCACCTTCATGATTCAATAAAATGGCATTTAAGAGTATTGCCCCACTTACTGTCTTCCCATACACAGCTGAGAAAAGGTTATTGACCTCTCACATTTAAAAATATTGAATATTAGAGTCAAAAAGAAACCAAATATTTTATTGTCATTTAAGGAAAGAAGTGTAACTGGGGTGAAAATTGCACTTCAAAAAATTTGGGTGAGTTCTTGTTGGGCCACTTGTACTGGCTCCCTTCAAATACCATTATTCTATTGACTTTATCCCTTTATGCCTCCTTGCAGGACCATTAGGCAGAGAATCCTCTACCTCTTTAATCAGAAAGGCCCAGATTCCCTAGTAGCCTAGAAAACCCCCTTCTGGGAGACACGAGCAGAGCAAGACTTGGCCCTAGGTAAAGTCATGCTTGAGTACTGGAAATTCTAATCCTGCCAAACTGGAAACTCAGACAGGAGTTAGTAGTAACCAGGTACCAGACAGGGCCACACAAGCTGGTTGAAGAACCACTCTGTGAACTTTACACCTTTATCAATCACGAGGCCTATCACCATATCTCAGGCAGAGCACAAAGCTATGCAATGAGACCAGAAGGTTCTCTAGAAAAATAGAACCAATAGGGTGTGCATGTGCATATGCATGCATGTGTGTGTATTAGGAGAGAGAGAGATTTATTACAAGAAATTGGCTCACAGGATTTGGAGGCTGGTATGTCCCCAGATCTGCGGGGTGACGTGATGGTTTAGTTCCAGTCTGGGTTAGACAGCCTGAGAACCATAGGAGTGACAGTGCAGTTCCAGTCCAAAGGCCAACAAGACCCAGGACAGCTAAGGTTTCAGTTTGAGTCCAAAGACTGGAAAAGGCTGATATCCCAGTTTGAAAACAGTCAGGCAGGAAGAATTATCTTACTCAAAGGAGGGTGAGCCTTTTTTATTTTATTCAGGCTTTCAGCTGATTGGACAAGGCCCACTCACAGCACAAGGCAGCTATCTGCTTGACTTAAATGACTAATTTAAATATTAATCTCACATTAATTCTGAGAACACTCAGAATAATGTTTGACCAAATATGTGGGCACCCAATGTCCCAGTCGAGTTGTACATAAAACTAATAATCACACCAGGGCACCAACCACATCCACATGCTATTCAATTACACTAAGTACCAGAAATCCAGCACACTGACACCTGACACCATGCATTTCCTGTTTTGCAGGGTCACCTCCCTCCTGAAGAAATTTTCTCAGTATGACCATGTAGCTCCAGTCTGTGGCTCTGCTAGTTACCACTGCCCAAGGCATATTCAGGAGGTCCTGTCTCTGAAAGACTACTAGCCAGAAGGTAGATAGGGTAAAATGGCACATGCCCAAGACAGGATGGCTGATTTGGGTGTGAAATCCTTTCTGTGATGTCCAAGGGCTCATGCAGAAGGACAGGCTTTGACCTTATTTCTATCCCATTGTTATCTCTGAATACCAGCACTTCATTCCTAAATTCAACTCCCTTCTCTTCTTGTAGCTCAGGAAAGGAGGGACAATTTCTCAAAAATCAAATGAGCATTAAAAATGAATAATTATATGGGCTCAGGAATAGTGGAACAACTCTGGATGGGAAAGTATTTGCCAGAGCAGGCACGACCTCAGGTTGGGGTATCTCCCATGTGGTAAACAGCCACGGCATGGCTAGTTTCCCAAACTGATGGAAATATGCTGATGACCATGCTTCAAGAAGCCCTCCATGGCCTTGGTCCACTCTGCACTGTCATCAGAGGCCCTGAGAAAAGAATTGTTAGATTTCCTATTTCCAACAGGTGACAATAGAGGGTACTAAAAAATAAGGTATGTGCACTAATAGGCAAAGGGCAATGGGTTGAGTCTAGTCTTCATAAGTAAAGAATATAATTCTCACCGAGAGAGAAAAAAGGTGGCTCAGATATTCTGCTTGCAAATCCATTCCCTGGTTCAATCTGAAACAAACTTGCAAGAATTCCAATCATGGCCACAAGTTGAACATTGCATACATACAAGATATGACATTCAAAAATTATGCCCATTTTTTGACAGGCATAGTACTCATTACTGAAAAAAAATATATAATATAACATGCTAATTTGTTCCATTTGCAAAGAACTATATATATGAAATATATATATATATGAAATATATAATCTCATTTAGTTCCTACAATAGAATTCTCAGGTATATATTGTAATCCCCATTAATATATGAGGTGACTGAGGTTTAGAGGGTCTGAATACTTCTTATACAAAATTGTATACAAGACTGCATAGCTAGTATATCTAAGACAAGTCAATACATATTTGCATAGGGTACTAAGAGCTCTCTCACAGTGATCTTAGGGTGCCACAGAAGAGTTCCTAAGGTGCCTGGAACTATCTTAGGATCTCCCACATTCTTTTCTATGATGCCTTACCCAATTCATCAAACATCCAGCACCCCGTTGCTCCACCTTGAGTCCCTCACCAGCATTCACCAAAGTCTACTCTCAGAAGTTCTGGTATTAACCATAGGACTGTTCACGGTGAATGACAACTGGTTTGTGACCTCCCCTCAGGGTGATTATACATTGTTCTCTTCCTACTAGGAAAATGAAAGTCATCATCCTCTCCCCTCCACTAAAGGAAAATATAATTCTGAATCAATGAGAAAAGAATCAGGAAGACCTCCTCAAACTGTATCTATCAATTTCCACAATATTTGCAAGTTAAGACTCCAAAAACAAGCATATTCAACTATTTTGACTAGCATTCATTCTTCATTTTTTTAATCATCAATAACATATTATTCATTATACACCAAGGACTGGGGATTCATAGATAAATAAGATAGATTCTACCCTTAAGAACTTGATGTCTTACTGATGGTTGAAGCATATATTCACAATTCAAGTGCAACAACAGAATTATGAACTATGGGGGACTTCCAGAAAGAAATAACTAACATGGCCTGAATGAAAAACATCACAGAAGAGTAAAATTTAAGCTGAGCCTTAAAGAATAAGATGGAGTGCCCAGATAAGGGAAGAAGAGTATTGTAAGCAAAGGAAGTTTCATGATTTTCATGGAGGTATAAAATGGTAGAACACTGCAGCAAAGAGTAGAATGTCTCCCCATACTCTTTATATCACAGCTTAGTTAATGGAGAGCCTACTATGTGCCAGGTACCACAGGGAAAACTAAAATTTTTATCTTTGCTATAAATCAGTGAAATATTAAAGGACAGGATAAGCAAGCAACACCTCAATAGGGAATTATACCAGGAGTTATCACAAGGCAGTAAATGGCTTTTGAACTCATAAGTGAGATGAACAATAACTGCTAGAAAGTCAACGGCATTGTTCACACTGAAACCACATCTAGAAGACCATTTCCTCCTAAAAGAAAGAATGTAGCAGACTGCACAGTTTAAAACATACCTATGGTTCTATGGTCAAATTGCATAATCCCAGATGGCATTCTCTCAGCCATCAATTGTCAAGTAGTGTATGATGCCTTCACGCACTAAGCACTGTAGTAGGTGCCGCAGGATAGGCAGAATGAGTACAAGAATTGGTATGTTCTCTCCAGGACTCTACAGTTGAGTTAATACACATTCTTGAATCAATGTTGGAAAATAAGTAATTGCAATGTGAGGCAGACTAGAGATACAAGTGGAGTTGAGAGACAGGAAAAGTCATAAGAGATTGCTGGACTTTGTAGGAATGGAAGGATTTGAAGAAGAAAAGACAGAACATTCCACTCATAAGAAGTAAACTGTGCCAAGGTGCAGAAGAGGAAATTAGTATGGCAAATGCAGATAGAATGAGAGGAACTGTCAGCCGAGGGCAGTGGTTTTGTGTTGGAGGGTGATAGGTAGAACAGTAAACATGAGGCAAGATTTTAATAGGTCCTAACTCACAGCCAGAGAAGTCTGGACTTGACTTTGTGGGCAACAGTGAGCCATTCTGGGGGCTTCTTAGATTCAGGTGTGAACTGACTGCATGCCTTGGGGAAAATGGCTGAATTATTATCAAAGAAAAGATAAGTTAGCACTTGCCTAGGTGGCTTGTGGAGTTACATATTTTCTTTACACTCTGTTAGCTGTACTACTCAGGACTCTCCAGAGAAATAGAACCAATATAATCAGTATGAAAGAGAGAGAGAGAGAGAGAGAGAGAGAGAGAGAGAGAGAGAGAGAGAGAGAGAGAGAGAGAGAGATGATGATGATGAATGAGAATATGAGATTTATTTTAAGAAATTGGTTCACACCAGTTGTGGGGCTGGCAAGTTTAAAATCTGCAGGGCTGGCCAGCAGACTAGAGATGCTCCGAAGACTTAATATAGCTGGAGTTCAAAGGCCATATGCAGTCAGAACTCACTCTTCCTCAGGAGACCACAGTCTTTGTTAAATAAAACCTTCAACTGACTACTTGAGGCCCACCCACATTATGGAAAGTAATCTGCTTTACTCAGGTCTACCGATTTAAATGTTAATCTCATCTAAAAAATGCCTTTACAGTGACATTTAGACTGGTGTTTGACCAAATATCTGGGTGCCTTGTGAAGTTGACATGTAAAATTAGCCATTAAGTAAGGCAACCAGGAATATTTCTTACCCCTCCAACCCTGCCTCCTCTACCTGGCTGTCTCAGCTTCCTTGGGAGCCTACAGCCTGCTTGGAGGAGATGTTTGATCTTACTTAAAAACACATTAAAAACCGAGCATTTGGTTAGTCTAAAGTGGTGCCAGATCTTTTATCTTAGCTGGAAAATCTTCCCTGTCTTCCTATATCCACTCTTTTCAAGACTTGTACCAACTACAACTCTTCAACTTGGAGAGTTATCCCAAGGTTGACCCTGAGAATGCACCTATTGCAGATTCACCTCTGGCAAAACATCTCACATGAAACTCATGCCATTAGGGCTGTGTTTTGGTTTGGTTTGGCTCAAAGATTTCTGAACCAGCTCTCAAAACTTCATTTAGTTTATAATTTACTGTGGTTTGACATGTCTTATGTTGGAGAGAAAGATGACTTTCATTTAATATTAACCAAGCAGCTTTCCACCACTTCCTCTTTTCCATTGTCTCACTTTAATAAACAATGGATTTAACAAATTGTTTAAAGTCGGCAGGGCTCTGAAGCATTCTTCTAAGTATTCTGCCTCACACATGACCTGAAGATTTTACTCAACATCTGTTTAGAAAAACACACACATACCAAACACAGAAGACCCAAACAGCCTATGCATTGTTTCTAAGTAATGGTCAAAATGTACTTGATGTTTCTGGAAAAGGAAACACTAAGCAAAAAATAAATAAAATTGTTTTCCCCAAAATTATTCATGCTGAACAAAAAAGAAAAAAAAAGAACTAAGTCAGAAACATTAACCTACAGCTGGGAACTCCCTTTCCAGCTGAGGAAGGATCAGGGATGAAAAACAACCCTTAGAATTTTTTGGTTAAAGTGGTTCCCAACTCTACCAAATTCACACTATAACGTCACTGAAGGTACAGAGAAATATAAGAACTTACTACACCAAAACCTATGGCTTAGAAACAATGTAATAGCAGACTTTATTAGCAATTTCCATTGAGAAGAGATGGATTGGAACACCAGTCAAGACTTTTCCACATGGCAAAACCAAGTTTCGCTCTTTGAAACAAGAAAAGATATCTCATGAAAACAAATGGGCTGAAAGAAGGAAGAAGGCAGTAGTTCACTGTCTTCCAGGAGTGACCCTAAAGCACTGTTTGCTGGAGAGAAACAAGGGGAACCCTATAAGCAGTGCATGCTGGAAAGTGTACTTCTCATCCTCTATCATTTCTGGGTACAAAACGAGAAAGTTCTAAAATAAAAGAACAAGCAAAGGTATGCTAGGTAAGTAGCAAGAAAAAAGTAGGAAGAGCTATTGTTATGGTAAACAAATTAGAATTCATAGCCAAACGCAAAGAAAGTTTTGTTATAGTGTTAAAGTATTTACAATGAATATATAAATGGTTGCTAGGTATTTAATATTAAACTGAACAAGAAAATATTTTAGCTTCTTGTCATTACATTAAAAATAAATCCTACTGGATACATAAATGTCCATTTCTTTAATCACTTAAAGAAATGTTTCAGCCTTCTACTATCCTGAGACAACAAGAACCATGCTTTCTGTGATTCTTAGTTTGAACCTAGGATCTATCCAAAGATAAAGGGCAGATGTATTTTGTTTTGGGAGGCACCTTCATCACACAGATGTACTTTATTAAAGTACCTATTCTTTTACCAACGAAGCTCCAGATGCTGGTGAAGTCATCACAATTCAAATGCTTGCAGATTGAGATGTCAAGTAGTCTCTCCAATACTACAAGAAGCCATCTATTTCCACAGGGAAGGGAGAATGTGGCTCTGGATTTGGTCTATCATCATAGAGCAGGGGTCACACCTGCAGGTAACTACATAAATTAGTGAGCCAGATGGGAATTTTGGAACAAAGTTCACAGCCTTCTAAAAAAGCAGCTAGTACTCAAATCCTTCCTCATTACTGTGATATGACAACGTGGTCCCAATGCTATTAAATCCTCCCATGTATAAAGGAAGCCACAAATTCAGATCTTTATGATAGTACATTGAAACTGAGGTACATTTTTTTCACAGTTTTCAAGTAAGGATACATCTTACAATCAATAATATCTTACGATTATAATTGGCAGCAATTTTTTTCTTTTTTAGTGCTATGTAAAATAACGGTACATTCTAAAGTCAATTCTAGCATCTTAGACATCTTAAATTTAATGGAGTACAAGATATAAAATCTACACTAATTCCAGCAAAAACAAACAAACAAAAAAATAACATTGTAAAGGCCAAACAAATAACTATAGAGTGATGAGTTACCAGTTCATAGTCTTTTTTAGAAAGACATTTTGATGCTCTCCTGGAATTTTTTTAGAGGAAAACAGGCAGAAATTTTATTTGTGCCAAATCAAATTATTATAATTGATAGACATGAACTGATTTGTCTAAGATTGAGAAACTTGGCCCAAAAAAAGATTAAAATGGCCTAAATTATATGTGATAAGATTTAAGAAATCAAATTTTATCATACATATATAGAATATGTATATTCTATGTCATATAATTTATGTATAAATATCCAGAGAATATTTATAAAAGTTAATCCTACATTAAGATTTTTAAAATCACGAAGTTGCAAAAAATCAAGAGTAGTCTAGACCAGAGGTCAGTAAACTACAACCCACAGGCAAATTAAACTCACCATCTGCTTTTGCAAATAAAGTTTCATTGGAACATAACCACTTGAAACATAGCTCATTTTTTCACAAAACGTTTATGATTGCTTGCCTGTTACAATGGCATCATTGAATAGTTGCAATAGAGTCTATCCACCTGCAAAGCCATACTATCTGGCCCTTTACAAAAATTTGCTTACACCAATCTAGACCAATATCTATTATCACAATATTATTCCTAAAAAAAAAAATAAAATTTTAGCAATCTTTTTAATTCATGGGGGAACCAATTTAAAAACTAGAAAACACTTTAAAGCAATTTTTATATAAAATTGGAAATGCAAACCACAATCACAAATTATTTGGAAAAATAATAAGATGCAAGCACTATACAAAGAAACAAAATTCACAAGTTAAAGTTGTTCTTACAGTAAAACTCATACCATTAGAAGCTTTTCTGAGAGAATCCAAATCAACAAAATTACAAATGTAAGAGGAGACTACAACTGATACCACAGAAATACAAAGGATCATAAGAAACTACTATAAACAATTATATGCCAACAAACTAGACAATCTGGAAGAAATAGATAAATTCTTGTATACATGCAACCTACCAAGACTGAATCAGAAAGAAATAAAAAATTTGAATAAAATAATTACTAGTCAGGACACTGAATTAATAATCAAAAACCTTTCAAAGAAGAAAAGCACAGAACCAGATAGCTTCACTGGTGAATTTTACCAAAGTTTTAAAAAATAATAATAATAATGTCTCTTAAATTATTCCAAAAATTTGAAGAGAGGACACTCCTAAACTCATTTTATGAGGTTAGCATTACCCTGATACAAAAGCCAGATAAGGATACTACAAGAACAGAAAACTGCAGGCCAAAATTCTCAACGAAATACAAGCAAACCAAATTCAGCAGCACAGTAAAAGAATCATTCACCATGATGAAGTAGGGTTTATTCCTGGGAAGCAAGGATGATTCAATATATTGTTTTGTGTCTATCTGTAGTGATACTGTCAGCTAGAAATTTCTAGGGGTACTTACCTGGGCCCACAGAGAGTCCTCACGGACATCTTCCCTCTTGCAACCAATGCTGTGGCTCCACCAGACCTGTGGTCCTTATCATGATTGTAAGACTCACTTCAGCAATAACCATTAGGGAACTTTGGGGGAAAAAATGAGGGGTATTGCTTATGGGTCCTGGAGAATATACAGCTAGCCTGCAGCCACAGCAAAGTCATGAGAGAGAGAGAGAGAGAGAGAGAGAGACAGAGAGAGAGAGAGAGAGAGAGAGAGAGTCTGTCTGTGGGGATGGGGAGAGGGGAGGGGAGGGAGGGAGGGAGAATGTCTAGCTTCTGTTTTTATTGAACTGGATGGTAGGGTGTCTAGGGTTTCACAGGTTCACTCTTTATTAGTGTATTCAAAACATATGAGCAGGAATTAAAGCACTGGAAGAGAAAAACAAGAAGTCAAACATTCAGTGATCTAAGTCAACCAGAGATGTCTAATACAAAGGGAATTCAGGGGTAGGGTGTCCTGGTTCTTTATCTGGTCTTAAGGCTGGCAACATGTTTATTCAAGATAGCTGTCTGAAGTGGATGCCTCAGCAATCAAAAACTTAATGTCATGCACTTGCATTACCATAAAAGAAATCCAACTGTCAGGCACTTACACTATACACATTTGTCAAAAAATGTGATATATCACACTCATAGAATGAAAAACATCACATGATCATCTCAATAGATGCAGAGAAAGCAATTAAAAAATTTTAACATCCATTCATGATAAAAATTCTTAACAAATTAGGTATAAAAGGAATCTACCTCAAAATAATAAAGACCATATGTGACAAACCCATGGCTAACGTCATACTCTTTCCCTCTAAATCAGGAAGACAAGGGTGCACACCCACACCACTCCTATTCAACACAGTACTGAAAGTTCTAGCCAGAGCAATCAGGCAAGAAAAAAATAAATAAAAGGCATTCGAACTGGAAAGGAAAAAGTGAAATTGTCTCTATTTGCAGATGACATAATTTTATATTCAGCAAATTCTAAAGACTCTGTTAGAAGCTTTCCTTATTAAATAATAAAACTTTCAAAATGTCAGAGAAAGATCAGTTCTATAGTACGTAATATGTACTAGGCTATAGAAAACAGTGAGAAGTGATTTATTTTACCAAGTTTTACTTATCCTCTCTGACATCTGACCACTCAAAAGCATAGCTAAAAAACAATCTCTTTGACAAAATGTATAAGCAAAAATCTGAAAAGGAGTAGTAGTAAATGTATTTGCCAATTCTCAGAAAAAAATACTTTTTTAGTAAAACAAGTTTTATTCCAGGAACTCAAAGACAACAGTAATATTAGAAAACTAGACTACCAATAGAGAAAACTAGAGTCTCTGTACATTGAGGAGAGTGGTTTTGATTTGAGTACCTAAATAAAGCTCTTACTCTTAGGGGAAAAGAGAATGCAATGAATTTAGATCACATAATATAAAAAAGAAATTAGTAACCTGGTAAATATCTCAGAGAGGGTATAAGGAAGAATATTTTAAATATTAGTAATGCAGCCTCTAGCTAGGTTAAGTGTGTAAGCCAGGCCCTTTTGGCAAACCTTTCCAACTCCATCAGTCACCACTTCCTGATCACCACATCTCCCCACCCCTATCTTCTCATTCCCCGTACTCATGCCAGGCTAAACTATTTGGAATGCCCCAGCAGTGCCACACTCCCTTCTATGGCACTCTGGATTTTCGTTCTCAGAAAACCTCCTTTACTTGGCAACTTTGTACTTATCATTTACCCCAAAGTTGAAATGTCACTTTTGGGAGACCTTACCCACCCATCTTCCAAAGATGTTCCTTCTAATGGCCAATTATC
The DNA here is from genome assembly GCA_004027375.1 of Macroglossus sobrinus. NCBI lineage: Eukaryota > Metazoa > Chordata > Mammalia > Chiroptera > Pteropodidae > Macroglossus > Macroglossus sobrinus. The sequence goes on from PVKZ01002967.1 coordinate 18,296, forward strand.
TCATATGTACTCCTTGACAACTTATGTATTGTAAATGTCTGTTTACCTCCTCTCCAGCTCTTGAGGGTAGATATTTATAAACCCTCATAACTCTCATTCAATGTTGTATCCCCAGCTGCTAACATTGTGATGACATATATATATGTGTGTGTAGAATAAATAAAGTGTTTTTAAACTCTTTCTTACCCCTGTGCTTTCATTGTAGCAGTCCTCTCGTCAAAGCTGCTAGTACTTTCCACCCCACTTTACTACTGAACAATCTCATTTGTGCCTAAAAGTTAAAATATGAATTTCTTACAGATATTCCAGATGCTTATAGACCAGACCAAACTTTAGGGCTTCGTGCATCATTCCCCAACACAAATCATCATCTTGAGCATTCTGATCCAAACTGTTCCTCAAACACACCTGATTGCTTTTCTGATTCTACACCTTAGCACACATCATTCTCCTTCCTCAAACATCTTTCGACTTCCTATTCATTGATCCAGTTCCTCTCCACCCTTCAAGGACTGGCTTAGTGCCTAATCCCTATAACACTTTCTTATACTCTTGTTTTTCTCAATTCTTCTATTCATTTTCATTGGTGCAATTTGTTAACCACTTACCTTATAAAGATACACACACAAAAAAAATAATTTAAGATAAAGGTGTATGGTCTCTGTTCTCTATATCACGAGCTCATTCATTCATTTCAAAGCTCCCTCTGCTAGACCCCAGTTCAAAGTTCAAATAAGGTTTAGACCCTCTTCTCAAAGAATTCAGACTGATGTTTAATGTGTATGTGTGTGCGTGTGCGTGTGCATGTGCATCTGTGAGTAATCTGACTATTACAGTACAATGTGAAAAAAAACCCATAAAAAATTCCATGGCAGACCAAATTGTGATACTAGATGATGGATAGATTAATAGGTAAAGAAAGAGAATCAAATACACAATAACATAAAACCAATTATTGGTAATCAAAGAAGAAAGAAGAAATCACCCGTGAGGAAACCAATCAGTCACGACTTTGTTCTTTCTTTAGTTGAGGTCTCCAGAAATCTTCTCTTCCATAGAATGCTTTCTTCCCAATATTCTCAAGATAACATTCACCCCCAAGTATTAGGTAAACAAATACCTCTCTATTCCTGTCATACATGCTGGCGTTAAATCATATACCCACCTAACAATTTCTCACATTTTCCACTTGTAACTCTCTTTTTACTTCATATTAGTCCTCTTAAACCCATGATTGTCACTGTCAAAAGCTTTCATTGTTATTGTAGCTCTACTTAAAGTTAATTCAAACAAATTCAAGCAAAAACTGCATGTAAGTTCACCAGCAACTTTTGTAAAGTTGTGCTTAAATCCGAGACTGGTCTCAGAAGGAAAATCCTCACAAGAGTCTGGGTTTAGTGTTTGAAGGGAGCCTGTGATTATTTTATCTTGCTTGATAAGAGATCTTGAGCAAATCATCAAAGAGTTCTTGGGAAAGTCACTTTGAGATAAATAGAACTGAGTTTCCTCAAATATAAAATGATGGGATAACCAGTTTAGTGTTCCCAACATGATACTGTGAAGAGTAAAATGGAGAATGTAACTGAGGCTCACCAACCTCAACCAGGTGAGGAAGGAAGTGAGTGTGAGGAGATAAAAACTGGCCTTACCAACAAATGGCTACCTATAGTAATGATAAGCTCTTATATTGATTAAATCTTTGTCAAATTAGGCTCATACAAAGGCAAAATGTAGGTGAAAAGAAGACTGTTCCCTGCCTTCCATCACTCTCTTATTTCTCTTCTTGAGCACTGCTATGGTCTCAAAATCAAATCCTAATGCCTACAGTGATGGCATTAGTAGGCAGGGCCTTGGGAGGTGCATAATCCCCCATTAATGGTATTAAGGCTTTAGGAAAGAGTTCCAGAGAGATCCTTCACCCCTCTCATTATGTGAAGAAACAGTGAGAAGAAGCTGGACCAGAAAGAGGCCCCTCATGAGAACACAACCATGCTGGCACCTTGATCTTGGACGTCCAGACTCGAGAATAGTAAGAAATAAATTTCTGTTTTTAATAAGCCATCCAGTATGTGATATTTTGTTATAGCAGCTCAAACAGACTAAGACAATCACCTCATGTTTAGGATTAGTAAATTCTAAATAAATTCTAAGCCTCTTCTTTCATCAATATTCAGCTGGCCTCATGTTAAGCTCCACCATTATACTGCAATGCAGGATAACTAGCCAATCTGATACATGCTGCAGATTCATTAGTAAATGTTAGAAGGAGTCACATTGACCTTTGATCCTACCATGGAACATATTGGTGTTTTTACTAGTACTGGCTAGAAACACTGCTTTACTCTGCCATTTCTCAAATTTGAGTAATGCACAAGTCCTCTTGAAAAGCAGGGGAGAACGAGAACACCATTTCAAATGGAGGCCACCGTTCAGGGTGGGTGGCTTGGCAATGGCAGCCAAGAGACATAGCCCAAAGGCACATGGAAAAAAAAGCAATGCACCCAGAATTGCACCTGGATGACCCATCCCATTAGGGACATAAGTTATTCTATGTCCTGAGCTTTCTGCCTAGTACCCACTACACTCTCAGATCTGAAGTCATAAAAGGGTGACAGTAGCAGTAGTTAGAGAAAATTGTGTCACTGATATCATTAGCATCAAAGAGAAGAAACTTGCCTCCTGGAACAATATGGGTAAAGCTAAGCACCTTAAGTTCTTACATGAGGGTCTACCATCATTTTTTATGTACCATGGTCTATGTAGATACTAGAGAGTAATTCCCCACAAAGGAATGGGATATGAGATTCCAACCCTTTCTTTAATATTTCCAGAAATGCTGGCAGCCAGGATCTTACCTTCTCTGGATAAAAATGAAGGTGAGGGAATAACTGGGAGGTGGGAGTGTAAGTCCCACCTATAACATCTGCTACTGAGTTGACCGGGTAGCTAGAGGTAAAGACATAGCATCCAGAGAGCCAACAGGTCCAAATTCCACTGAAAGAGTGAGAAAGAGGTTGAAGGCATATAGGCTATTTCCCAGAGATCTAGATATGGTTTTGAATGAAAAGAATGCATTGGCTATTTTTCAGGTAGCTGGTGATCACATAGCTTATGGCTCATAATTATCATTCTGGGATGTTTGATGACCTATTCAGGTGAGTGAGTTGCCAATAACATATTCTTGGCTTAACACCCATTAAGAGAAAACTGTCCAGAAAGAAAAGTTAAAAGTCCTGGCAGAAACATATCAAATGACAGCAACCTCATCAACTGAGAAATATGAAGTAAGAAGTATCCACAAACTCCAACTGCCTCATGAGCTAAAAGGAGATTTGTATTACTTATTCACTTTTCAAGGTGGAGGGATTACATTGTGATGAATATCATTTGTTATTATTTGTGGATTTCTTTTTAATTTTGCAAATGTGATATTGCTAGAGTAAAAGAGCAACATCTACATCACCACTGGGAGTCATTAAAAATTGGTTAAAAGTGAGAAACTAATACCCATATTTTATCCAAAGTTTTTTTTATTTTAGTTTATTGTGGTAAGAACACTTAATACATTTTTAATTGTATAATATAATATTATTGGCTACAGGTACAGTACTTGTTAGCAGATCTCCAGAACTTTTTCATCTTATTTAAATGAAACTTTATACAAGTGTTGGCAAGGATATGAAGAAATTGGAACCCTTGAGTACTGCTAGTGGAAATGCAAAATGGTGCAGCTACCATAGAAAACAGTAGGAGGTTCCTAAAAAAATTAAAAATGGAACTACCATGTGATCTAGCCATCTTATTTCTAGGTATTTATAATGAAGAATTGAAGTCAGATCTCAAATTGATATTAGCACGTCACTGCAACACTATTCACAATAGTCAAAGTATGGAAATAATCTAAATATTCATCAACAAATTAATAAAGAAAATGTGGTAGATACATACAATGGAATATTATTCATCCAAAGGCTTTAATATATGTAAACAACAACCAGTTAGAAGATACAGTAGAAAAATGACACATGTGAAAAATATCACAGTAAAGATGTACCTACATGTGAATTTAACAAGGGATAGGCTACCAAGGGAGGCAAAAGAATACTCAACAAATAAAATGGCAATATGCATTCTTGAATAAAATGACATCAGAAAGATAACAATAACAATTCTTGCTAAATTAATTTGTAAACCAAATGAATAACAATGGGATTTTTCAACAACATAAGTTTATTCTAAAGTTAACATGAAAAATAAATAAGAAGAGCTATTACAATTGTGAAGGTTAATGTGGAAGAAATAGTTTACCATATGTTAAAATGCTTTACAAAGTTACAATTAAACAGTGGTGTATTACTATATGAACAGATAGTCCACAATAACAGAGTAGAAAGTCAAGAAATACATTCAAGTATTAAAATACAATAAAGTATATAAGAGGCATTTCAATAAGTGGTTTAAAAATAAAAGTAATTTATTTTTTAAATAAATAGTTTGGGGACTACCATCTTGAAGGAAAATAAAATTGGCTCTATATTTCATAGCATATATCATAAAAATAAATCTTAGGTCAGAGATTACAATCTTTAAAAATTAAAACCATAAATACTACTAGGAAAAATATGAGAGAATTTTTTATTGTAATCTCAGAATGGAGAGTTTTTTCTGAATCTAACACAAAACCAAAAACTCATAAATAAGAAAACTGATAGAACCTCTGCTCCTGGCCATGATGGAGTAACTGGTACCATACTAGTCTTTTTACCATTAACAAACAGAAAGCTGGACAACGCATATGAAGCAGTTCTTTTAAGGCCCTGGATAACAGGCAGGACAAGACTGCAGTTTCTAGGAAGGAAACTCAGGTGATGAGCACTACCTGGCAGTCCTACTGGGATGAGGAGGCAGAAACCCAAGTTCAGACCAGTTGAAATGATGGATTCTACACAAGAGAGTGGGAGTTTTCAAAAATCTCTGTTGGGTACCTCCATAATCATGGCTAGGCTGTACCTACACAGGAGAATTCCATTCAGGGCTTATCGGATAAATGGCAAGTGCTTCAGGTTGAGAATGGAAGTGAGATTCTAGAGGTTGGATTCTGCTGATGTGAGAGCAGGACCAGGGCGTTCTAACCCTGCTAACATGGAGAATCCTCATTTATACCCTGACATCAGGCTGAATTACCAGAAAAGATTTCCTTAAGAGAAAGGATGCTGCCCTAATGTAAACCTCTTCCAGGCTTTCCTAGAAACAGCAATACCTTAAACCAAGCCCTGACAAGATCTTTCTGGAAGTGTGAGTTTGAAAGTTGTTATAGGAGACTGCCAAGACTTCTTGGAGCTTGGGAAATACCCACCCAAATAAGCTATAAAATCAAACTTATACAAATCCACAGTGATAGGCCAGCAATGTCACTGCCTGCTAAAACATGCCTCAACAATCTTCAGAGAAAGATAACAGAATACTGAGTCTCTACAATGTATCATTCTAAATGTCTAGCATTCAATTAAAAACCACTAAACACACAGAAAACAAGAAAATGTAACCTATCATCAAGGGAAAAAGTAATCAGGAGAAACCAAAAGCATGACTGCCAAGATGTCATATTTAGTAGGCACAGACTCTAAAGGAGCTATGACAGACTGTATTTCCCAAAGAAGGTGACAATAGTATCTCCATCTTACACGCCCTTCTTCAAAGTTATTGTGCCACTCTTCCATGTGCTGACCTAAGAACATTTAGATCAAGAAAATCCAGTGGAAGTGACCTTATGAGATTTCTTAGGAAAGATCATGAACCCTACAGCTTTTATTTGTGTCTCGTGGAACACTTATGCCGCTGCCATGGTATGAGAGTTTCTATGGAGAATCCACAGGTAGGTATGTTTGACAGCCAGCATCCACTACTACTCTAGTGAATAGGTCATCTTAAGATGTTTAGCCTAGTCTGTCTAAAGACAGAGCTATAGAAATTTATGTAACAAATAAAAAAAAAAGATTGGGAAAATGTAAATATATTCTTAATGACCTGTAGAAAAATATAAAATGATCTAATGTGTGTAATAAGAATTTCAGGAAGAAAATAGAGTCAGGTGAGGAAGAAAAAAATATTTGAAGAAATAATGACTGAAATTTTCTGAAACTTGATGAAAAATACTGATTTACTGATCCAATAAACTCAGCAAACTCTAAGCAGGATAAATATAAAAAGAACCACTCTCTAGAATACTATTATAAAATTGTACCAAAGATAGTGTTTTAAAATTGTCCACGGGAGGGAGGGATGAGGAAGAGGGGAAGGGACTAATTACATGGAGAGGAACACAGTTAAAAATGACTGCTAACTCCTCATCAAAAAGCAATGGAGGCCAAGAGAGTTCTAGTCAGGATGGTGGGGTATGTAAATGCTGTGCTTGCCTCCTCCCATGACCACTTCAAAATTACAACTAAATTATAGAACTCTCAACCTGGAGAACCATCCAAAGACTAGCTGCACAGAAGTCCTGTAACTAAGGATATAAAGAAGCCCCATGGGGATTGGTAGGAGGAGTAAAGTCATGAAAGGAGCTGGCCCCACACTCACATGTGGTGGTTGAGAATCAGGAGAGATACCTCAACTGCAGAGGTTCATCCTGAGGAGAGAGGGGTCCCAGTCTCACACTGGGCTCCCCAATCAGAAGCATCAGTGTCCCAAAGAGGAGCTCCCACAACATCTGGCTGTGAAAATCAGCAGATATTCTGTGGTCCTGGTGAGACAGAGGATTGCTAGAAACCCAGGCATCCTCTTAAAAGGCCCAGACTCACTAATTCATAGGTACCAGCAGAGGGACAGCAGTTTGAGGGGCACCAGGGATATACAGGGAGAAACTGAGTTACATGGCTTCAGGGCGAGGGCTAGAGGGGTATCTGCCACTGTCCCTGTGTTGAACCCTCCCCCTACACAGTTAAATCTGAATCTGAATTAGCCTGCTGAATTCTGCTCACTCCATCCTGGTAACTCTCAGATACCCCATCTCACCCAACTCCAGCACCACCAAAGTCTCTTTTGGTGGTGGGCAGTGGGCCCCACATTGTAGTCCTTGGAGAATTCTAAGGGGTCCAGGGACCCCAGGTGGGCAGTGGCTGGCCTTGGTGTGCTCTGTGCCTTTTACTAAGTGGACATAGGCTCAGCAATCTTGATAAAGAAGAATAAAGCTGGAGGTAAAACAACACCTGATATCAAACTATACTACAAGACTATAGTAGTCAAAATAGTATTGTACTGGCATAAAAAAAAAAAAAAAGACAGATAGATCACCGGAACAGAATAGAAAGCCCAAAAATAAACCCACAACTCTATGGTCAATTAATCTATGAGAAAGGGGGCAAGAATATACAATGAGGTAAAGGCAGCCTATGCAATAAAAGGTGTTGGGGAAACTGGACATTAATACAAAAAATGAAACTAGACCACCTTCTTACACCATACACAAGAATAAACTCAAAATGAATTAAAGACTTAAATGTAAAACCCAAAACCATAAAAATACTAGAAGAAAACATAGGCAGCAAACTCTCTGACATTGTTCTTCGTAATTCTTTTTCTGATATATATCTGGGCAAGAGAAACAAAAAATAAAAATAAATGAGACTTCATCAAACTAAAAAGAGTTTGCACAGCAAAAGAAACCATCAACAAAACAAAAAGACAGCCTACTGAATGGGAGAAGATATCTGCCAATGATACATCCAATAAAAGGTTAATATCCAACATTTATTAAAAAAAAAAAAAACCTCACACAACTTAAAACCAAAAAAACTAACAATCCAATTTAAAAATGGGAGAGAACCTGAATAGATATTTCTACAAAGACATACAGATGGCCAATAGACATATAAAGAAAAGATGCTTGAAATCACTAAGCATCAGAGAAAAGCAAATTAATGCCACAAAGGGCTATCACCTCACACCTGTCAAAATGGCTATCATTGACAAATCAACAAACAAGTGTTGGTGAGAATATGGCAAAAAGAGAACCCTTGTGCACTATTGGTGGCATTGCAAACTGGTGCAGCCACTATGGAAAACAGTATGGAGGAGTTTCAAAAAATTCAAAATAGAACTACTTTATGACCCAGCGATTCTACTTTTGGGTTTGTATCCTAAAAAATCCAAAACACTAATTCAAAAAGATATATGCACCCTTATGTTCATTGCAGCATTATTTACAATAGCCAGGATATTGAAGCAACCTGTCTATCAATAGATGATTAGATAAAGAAGAGGTGGTATATATACCAATAAAGAAGAGGTGGTATATATACATATAACCAATTAAATACTACTCAGCCATAAAAAAAAAAGAATGAAATCTTCCATTTGTGAAAACATGAATGGACCTAGAGGGTATTATGCTATGAAATAAGTCAGACAGAGAAAGACAAATACCATATGATCTCACTTATATCTAAAGAACAAAATAAAATAGAATCTAAAGAACAAAATAAATGAACAAACAAAACAGAAACAGACTCATCATTACAGAGAACAAATTGATGGTTGGCAGATGAGAGGAGACTGGGGGACTGAGAGAAAAAGACAAAGGAATTAAGAGTACACATTGGTAGTTACAAAATCATCACAGAGATGTGAAGTACAGCATAGGGAATATAGTCAATAATATTGTAATTACATATAGTGCCAGGTGGGTCCTAGACTAGTCAGAGAATCACTTCATAAATTGTATAAATGTCTAACCACTATGCTGTACACCTGAAACTAATATAAAATAATATTAAATGTAAACTGTAATTGAAAATAAATATAAATTTTTTAAAAAGTGGAGGCCAAAATTTAATGGAATGACATCTTTGAAGCCTAAGGGAAACAAAATTATACAGAATTTTATATTTGGGAAAAATATTCATCAAATATTTGAACATGTTGTAATGCACATATGCTACTACAGAGGAGAGGGGAGGGCAGGAGGTGGCAAAGTGGGAACAGCTCTGGAATGATACCCAAGAAGTTGATTACATCAGTTGTTCACAGGAGGGAAAGCAGAGCTAGTAATGGAATGGGAGGAAAACCTTTCACGAAATAACCTTTAGTGCCTTTTAAATTTTGAATTGTGTTAATGTTTTATCTTTCAAAATATTAAAGTCAAAATAAATAAAAATAAATAAAAACAAAAAACCTACAACTAGACAAATTTAACAAAAGTTCTCTAAAAATAAATAGAAAATTCAAAATGCTCCAGAACATTTTTTAAAAAGTAGGTCACTATCAATGGCATCAAAATTCTCACCTGTAAAACAAGATGCTAAAAAGTAGTGAAGAACTATTGCCATAAGCTAAGGGAAAATTACTTTGCATATAGAGTTCCATATCTGACCTAACTATAACTAAATGAGGAAAACAAGATGTTCTCAACATGTAAGATCTCGGGAAATTTACCAGAGATCCTCTCTGAAAGAATGACTTAATGATTTACTCCATCAAAATAACAAGTCACACAAATGTGCCTAAAAAGAGAAAAATAAGAAATATGTAAATAGAAGTTACTAGAGAATCCAAAAAAAAAAAAAACTATAGTTAAAACTAAACAAATACTTCTTAACTTTAAAATATTATGTTGAATCTGGATCTAAAATCCCAGACAATAACAATCTGGAATGTGGTAAAAGTAGAAAAAGCACAAGGTGTAGCATGCTAATATTCTTGAGGAAGAATATTAACTCTAGCCATCACTAGAAAAAACATAAGTCAAAATATGTTCAAAAATATTACTGCTACCATTAGAAAACTGGAAGTGATCAAAATAATCATTTTTAAAGACTCTGAAAAGAAATTATAAGTTATTGAGAAAAAATGATACATGAGTGTACCAGAAAACAAAATTTTTACCACATGGCCAAAATAACTTTTAGGGAAATATACTCAATGCATTATGTAACAAGAGATTTTCAAATAAATTAACTAAACTTTGAAACAAAAAGGCTATAAAACAGCAAAATAAGTGTCTTAAAAGTTAAAAGAATAAACTAATACAAATAAAAATAGAAATCAATAATCTAGTACAAAAAACTAGAAGACTTAATAAAATGGTAAAAAAAAAAATGGTGCTTTAAAAACAATATTATGAACAAAAATCTTTACCAAGTCTCATTAACAAAAGACGTAGAAAAGAGGCAAAAAGCAATATTTAAAGCCAACAAATGGTCTTAATCACAGATACAGGGAAAATTTTACAACTTCAAAGAGACTAATACAATGGAGAAATTTACACCAATGTAATGAAAATGTACATGAAAAATTTTTTTCTAGGAAAACCATAAATTGACAATATTCACTCAAAAAAGAGTAGAAAACCCAAATAAAGCAAAAAAAATGAAAATATATTAAAAATAGAGGAAAGAATCCACTTTGAAAGCCATAATATCTAGTAAATAAATTTAAATGACAATTTTATTTCACTAAATATTCCTAATTGCTGGTATTTTCAGCATTGATGATTATATGGATTAAATAGTTACTCTTGTAGATTATTCAGAGAAATACTATAAAGCAGGATGCTTTTTCAGCTTCCATAAAATTGTATGTGCTAACCTTTTAGCCCAGAAATTTCACCTTCAGGAACAGACTGCAGAAAGGGTTAGATGTGCCCAAAAAGGAATCGACAATGATGTAGAATAATTTCTAATATTAAAATACTAGAACAGGCTAAATGTCCCCTCCTTAGAGGATTGGTTCTATATTTTGCACATTAATTCTATAAAACAGTTTCGAATAATATCTATCTGTATATACTTAAGTAAAAAGTGTCTACAAAGTATTTTTAAAGGAAAAAAGCAAATTATGGAGCAATGTATGCAATGTTATCCTATTTAAATTTTAAAACAATGAGAACATTGTATAGAACACTGTACCTAGTAGAATATTCACCAAACTGTTAAGAACAATCACATTGGGAGGTCAAGGTATGTGGAAACTGTATAAAGGGACAAAGGTGAGAAACAAAACAGGACTTCTAATTTTTATTTTCTGATCTTTCACGCTGTGAATTTTCACAATGTGAAAATGATGATCTTGTATAAAGTACCTTAACATTTTTAAAAGAATTGTTAAAACTTGCTGTGATGGAAAAGATACTTGCTTTAGGCAGGTGTTTAAACTTAATATATTTTTTTCATTTCAATTTTTTAATAACATGTGAAAGACAAAAAAAAAAAAAAGAAGAAAAGGAAAAAATCCAATGAACTATTCTCTAGCCAGAATATAGAACAAAAGAGAAAACACATAGGTAACCAATAACAGGAATGAGAGAAGTGACATCATTACAGGGTCTACAGATATTGAGAGGAAATAAGGGAAAATTATGAATGACTTCATATCAATAAATCAGACAACATAGATAAGAGGGATAAATTCCTCAGAAGACACACACAGTGATTGCCTGAGGACTGGACAAGGAGGGAACAATATAATGGAGAGAAAAGAGGAAGCAAATAATTACAAAGAGTCATGAGAAAACTTCCATTATGGATGGACATGCTCTTCATTCAGTTATAGATTTATAGTACCCTTCTAAATATGTGTGTAATATATGTGGATCATATCTCAATAAATATGTATAATTTTTTAAATTCTAATGTACAATTATCAACCTGTGCTTATGTTAATATAGTGAACATTATTGGTTGCCTAATCTACATCCATTATTTTTTCCATCATTCCCAAAAGAACTCCAGTTCTGAGCCTCAAGAGAAGATAATTCTAGTCCTATTTCCAGAATGAGCCTCATTGCTTATGTATCCTCACTCCCTTAGCAGTAATAATTTTGGCAAATCACATTTATGTCATTAAGTGTAATTTTTTTTTCCAGTCAGGGTTTGGTTCAGAAATAAGCATGTGTGTCAATTCAGTCTAATAAGCTAGGAGTATATCAAGGTCTTCTGGAAAATGTTTTCTCATTCTCAACTGTGAGCAAGTAGAAAAAACAAACTCACTTTTGACACCAGGAAGTACTGATGTGAAGCCAGAAGCAACTTCAACCATCTTGTCTCCATGAGGGAAGTAGTCTAAATGTAAAACCAACTCACAGAGGAGGATATACCTAAGGAAATCCAGAATAATGAAGGCGAAATTATTAGAATAAGGTACACTTGAAACCTTGCATATTTCTAAAATTTCAGTTAGAAGAGTCAATATATATCCCAGTTGTTTAAGCGGGTTTGAGTCAGATTCTGTTGTTTGCAGCTGGAGATACCCTACCTTATACCCTTAATCTCTCAATAGTATTTAACAGTTAACTATTCCCTTCCTTCATGAAACATCCTATTCTCTTGCTTTTTTATTGATTGCACCCTTTTATATCTCTGAACTCACCTTTTAAATCTCCTTTGCAACCCCCTCTTCCTCTACCCAACCATTTAATGTGTGATTTCCACACACTTCTTTCTTTTTTAGCCTTCTTTGATTCAATTCCAACACTTTCTCCTCAAATAATCTCAAACATGTTTAAGGTTTCTATAACCTGACAAGGACCAAATTTATAAACCAGTTCAGATTCCCTTCCTGACCTCCAGATCCTTATATCCAACCTCCTACTCAAAATTTCCTATTAAGTATCTTAGCATCTTAATTCAGTCCAAACCTGAGGGCATCATTTTACATTCATACCCAAAAACCTCTCTCCCAACACTATTCCATATCTCAGTAAATGTCACCTTCATCCATCCAAGACAGAAACCCAGTTGTCGTCATTGAGTCTACCCTCTTTCTTTGCTACCCTCCGACCTTAAACATCAATTACCTGATTCCAATGATCCAAGGCCCTACGTATCCATTAGGTTCATTCATTTTTCTTCAACCCCACTATCGCTGTGATCCAAAGATCATTCATTATCATTCATCTCCTATTAGTGTATCTACTCTACCTTAGTTTTCAAGCTATCTATTCTTCATACTGTAGTATGAAATATACACTTTTACATGTAAATCTTACCAACCACACTTGCTTACTTAAACCTCTTTAATGGTCTCCCTTTGCCCTTAGAAAAGAGTTGAAAAATCTTAACATAAACAACAAAATCATGCTTGATCTAGCCCCATCCAACTTCTTTGGTCTTATCTAATGTCACCTAACCTTTTCCTCCTTAAGTTTCACCATATTATATATATTTCTGTTCCTTGCACCATCATACTGCATCTCAGGATGGTCCTGCATGCTATCCCTTCTTACTAGAAAACCCTCCCCTTCTCCTGATTCACATACGTTCGCATCAGGGTTGAAAACCTAGAGCACATCATACACAGAGCATGTAGGCTACAACTGGTGATCCCTAGAGTTGTGCAGTCTAGCCCTCTTCCCCGCTCTATCACCACTATGTTTAACTACATCTTAGTCATTGTTCAGATTTCAGCTAAACACCTCTTCTAGGAAACCCTCTCTGAACAGTCTCCCAGTTTCGTTCTTATTATTATCTTGAATTTCTGACTTGTAACATTTAGTATATTCATGACTACTTATTTATGCTAGCCTGTAACTGCCACTTAAGCAAACTAATGATATTAACAGAGGATGGAACATAATGGTATAACCTAAGAATGTGGTTGGACTTTTTCCCTCATAACATGTCAAATGCCTAAGTAGTACTTGACACACATTTTCTCCCTGCTGATGTTCTTGTCTTAGAAACAGTGTGAAAGAAAAAATAAAATAAAATAACATGGGTAATCCTTTCAATTTCAATAATTTGGCTTTTAAATTTGTGATTTCACACAGTTATAAAGCCTGGAGAGTATATATGTGCACATTACTGTTCTTGCCATATTTACTTCCCTAAAAAGAGGCATGGGAAAGCTGTAACTATACATAGCCTTATAAACCAGATGAAAGGCCTTACTAGTGAAGAATCAATTATTTAGATGGCACGCAGATGCTCTTCAAAAGCAGTGTTTTTAAAAATTAGATTTTAATGGAGAAAGTCATAAGCCCAGAATTTTCACAGATGTTTTAAGGAGGAAGCACTTGGAATCCCTCAAGTAAGCAGCAGTAATAGCTGTAACTCTAAAGAGCTTTAAGTAGAAAGAAAGTCAAAAACTGTCACACTGTCCCAGACTCATCAAAGCAGCCATTGTGCTTCTCTTTTCCTTTTTTAAGACAAGAAAATAACCCTTGGAGGTTGGGCCATTTCCTAGCAAAAGGCAAGAGCTGTTTCAATGGGACAAAGAAAGAAACAAAGGACAAGGACAACCCTGATGATTTTGTTTGGCTGCAGTATTTTGGATAACCAGTAACAGACTCGGTGATTAGTAGAAGCACTATGGGGAGACAGCCAATGAAAAGCTGAACCTAACAGAGAAATTCCAAGAGTTTCCCAAAAAGAGAAATTCCAAAATTCGAGCACTCCTAAACAACTGGGTGCAGCTGGGCCTGACAACTCTGCATCACTGCACTGGTAGCAGCAGGAAAAATTTTCTAAGCTGGAGAAGAAATATTATTCAAGAAAGTCTGGGATCCTGCCCTCCCTGCTCTGCTCCGACGGCAGTTTGTTCTGCTGATGGTAGAGCTTTCAGTAACCTAAAGAAAAACACATGCTTTTTATTGTCTTCTTAAATATACGTACATCTGAATTAAGTGTTTTGGTTTTCTTTTATAGAATACCATTCGTTAAAATTATGAACTAATCAGACTTAATACTGAATCAAGACATGACTTCTTAATGATTGCACTTTTTTGAACTTCACTCTCTTTGTAAGTACAGTATACATAATAATACCTAAGTCACACTATAGTTATGAAGATTCAATGAGATATGTAAGACACCTGTGGACATTCAAGTACTATTAAGTCTATTTAGAAGTATGGCTGTAAAGAAGGGAGTTCGAGGCTACAGGGATAAATCTGGTTCACAGCAGGACCAAGGGACACTCAGAGAAGAGTGGGAGCTAATTGGTTGAAAACCAGCATTTCCCAAAGTTAGTTCAAAGGAACTGCAGGATATTAATAATACTCATTTTTTAAAAAGCTGTCTGATAATATATTTGAGAAACATCAGATTAAACAATTTAAAGCTTTCTTATTGCAAGATATCTGGATGACTTTAATATGCTGATGCTCGTGGGTAACCAACGCCCCCCCAAATTAATGGATTCAGAAAATGCTCCAGAGAATGGTAGTTTTGCAGCGTATTTTATACATCAGAATAAAAAAAAGGAGACATAGGGAGGGTTACATGAAGTCCACTGGTGGTAGACTAAAGGGGTGGAAAAAAGCAAAGTGGGAAAATTTCTGGGGTTGGATAAAAAGAGTAACACATACTTCTTTAACATTAATGGGTATAGGATAGTTAATAATATTTACAGCAAGGACAGATGATATGTGGGGAACAAGATAATAGTGAGGCGTCTGTGATCTCTGGGCTCTAGGGGCTGTGCCCTGAGGGGTCTGGGAAAGATGACTCTGCCGTTTCAAAGGTATGTAAATTTAGATGCAAAAAGACAATAGACAAGCTCACTTACCGTAAAGATTGACCTTTGTCAAGGAAGCTACAGGCCTGGGATGTGACTACTCTTCATGACCCACTTTTAGTTAGAAGTTTTTTTGTTCAGACCATCCTATGTGGTTACTTCGCCCTCTGAGTTTGTAAGGCCCACATGCTGGCCTTCCCTGAGCTTGTCAGCTTTAGCACGCGGCCCCTTTGTCATCCACAGGATGGTGCCCAACGACTATGAGCTCTTTGAGAGCTTAAAGGTGATTGAGAACTGAGTAGAAATTTTGCTGGTTCCAAAAGAAAACAGAAATTTGAAACAGATATTTAAGATAACATCTACAAATGTAACATTATACCAACTAGTCAACTGCTGTTCAACACCTCATATATAATTACATAAAAATATACTGTTTGTGGAATGTGGGTGCATTGAAACATCTTCTGTGCTGTGGTTCAGGAACTCCGCTAGATCGAGAGCTTGGGGTTTAGAAAGGCTGTTGGTTACCCTGGTAAGGACCACACCTTTAAATCATGTGTAGACAGCATATGATGTCACACGTACACCCTTGGGCTGGAAAGTTTCAATTAAGAACTCAAATGATAAACCAAGTCCCTAGCATGACAGTAACAGTCAGACTTAGTCACTTAACAGTGAAGTAGGTTGGGGGTCTTCCCCATTCTTCTCCCACCTTCCACAAGCCCACAGTGGGTGTGGATTCTTAACTACTCAAATCATTTTTGGCAGTAGCCTCTGCAGCTAGGCACAGCTCTCTCTCAGTAAATCGGCCCCACCCTGGGAAAAGCCATTCAAGGAACCCATTTTACAGCTGATGACTTTGCATTCATGCTTCTAAAAAGAGCTGAAGGCTTTCAGTGGTTCTTTCCAGCTCATGGCAAAAGGCAACATTTTCAGGAGTGAGCGGGGGAAGGGATTTGAGAGGGACTGAAAGAAAATCTCATATCTTCTAAAGGTCTTCTTAAAGAGATTTCATTTGTTTGAAAGGAGACACACAAGGAGAGGTACAAATTCTCGGAGCCTTGTCACTGGACAAGAAGGCAGCTCCTTAAGTCCAGCTCAGAGTCAGCTTGGTGTGAGATGCGGAGTTTGTGCGTGAGGATGACCAGGTCACAAGAGGAATGATTCTGTATCGATGCACCTTTCTCCATAGTCTGGAAAGACAGGTGGACTCATAGAATGAGTCTAAACTGTCAGTCCATTTCTCTACTTCTTTGGATGAAAAAAGAGAGAAGCTATGAACAAAAAAGCATAAAACACTGACCCTTCCTTCAAATCAATCTCTTTTTAAAGGTCTGTTTAATATTCCATTAGGAAATATTCTTCTCACTTTTTATGTTTGGCTTTAATAATGTGGCTCGTTTCTCATTATTTTGCGTATCCCAAAGTTTGCTGCGAGTGATTTAAAAACCAAATGAAGAATAAAGTCCCCCCAACACACACACACACACACACAAAACTGCCCTTCCTTTGTTAATGTAACGAGAGAAATATTAAAGACAATGAATTATAACTATGTCAAAAATTATTCTAAGTATAAATATGAAAAAGCAATGAAAATATTATTAAAATTTGCTATACAAAAAGGATAATATTGCACTGCTCCATAGTGTTTTAAGGTAAATGTCCTGTCTTAGCATAGTTACTTCCCTGGTGACATTTTTGCCCTTAAGGATTTCACACTTCCTCCAAAGCTGTAACTTTTTCTGTCTCTTCCTCCCCTTTCCTCTGATTGTCACTAGAGAGTGCAGAATGACATGTTCATGAAAACGCCGACCTTGAGGCCAGAGTGTTTCCTTTGCACTTGGATTTCCATTTATTCCACTAAATTTCTTTACAATTAATTTTTAAAAGGGCTGAGAGAGTTCATTTCCCAAACAGCTGACAAAGACCATGTTTCATGAAAGCAAACAATATGGCACTTGGTGACCATTTTCAGTACCATTGTAAAACCCTCACCATTTACATTCTGACTCTGCATTCTGCACTCTGTAACTCTGATAGAGTAATCGGAATATGTTGATACTCCCATGATACCCATCCACAGCCAGGAACTGGTTTATCTTAATTGCACTTTAGCCTAAAGCGTATTAAATCCAACTTGATTATAAAATGCATTTGAATTGCCATAATAAATTTCTTGGCAAGATTTCCAAACATCAAGTAAAGAAATCTATAATCTCCTAGTCTGGCCCCTTTGCTGACTTGCCAGGTAACTTTGTGTAAAAGCTGTTCCCTCTCCACATCCCCCATTCTCAGCCAATAAACTAGTAATAATAGATTTTGTCTAGCACTCAGGAATGGCTGCAAGACACTTCTTTATACTTGGACAGCATTTTGCAAATGACAAGCTGGCTTTAGGCTAAATATGTCAGAGTGATGCTTCAGCACCGGTTGTTGAAGTGGATTTTTTTTCATTTCTGTTTCACAAACTCTTTGGCATCGCCCACCAGTCTCATTCGTTACAGCTCACAGTTTAACACTGTGTATCTGCTGCTTTGTGTCCAGGTCCGTGCCACCACATCATGCCCCCTCACGGCACTGTCTGTACTTCCACAGTGCCGACACCATTGCGGGCACAGAGGGCTTAAAGAGCACACACCCACGGATGGCTTTGTTGGCTGCAAGCATCAAGGCCGGATCTCAAACTAGAGGGGTCTGCATTAAGCGTTTGGATGGAAGGCTTTCTCAGACATGTGCAGTGTGACAAGCCTGTTCTACCCCTCAGTCATTTCAAATCAGTCCCTGCATTTAACAGAGTGCAGATGTCTCCTTCACAAAGGTGTCTGGGGACAGGACTGAGGACAGCAGAATACTTATGCACAGGTATGGCCCTCATCTCACCTCCCACCCTCTCCTGGAAGATTTCCAAGCAGTAGAAGAGGCTCAAAAGAGTGTCAGAAATAGAAGTTATTCACCCTTGACCTCTGTCTGCAGACCACTGGGGGGGGGGGGAAACTAAGTAGAAAAATGGGTCAAAGAAGTTTCATTTCTTCACTAATGAGGAACAATACTCACTACCTTCTTGAAATGGAATCCCTTTTTTAAACCAAGGAGCTCAGATAAACACAGGTGTATTATCTGATGTATCCTCTTAATCTGTCCTGAACAGTTAGGTACAGATATTGTCTTCCCATTAGCACTGGGGCAGAATGCTTAAGAAACTTGCCTGCAACCTGTTTTTCTATTAGGCAATAATAGGATGGTACACAGAATGTTATATACACAAAACTTGCACGTGTGCAGGACCATGCTTGTCTATGAGCTCACCAGCTAAGTTACAGGTGAGTGACCTAGACCACAAATGTGAGTAATTCTCCTAAAAAGCATCCTGATAGCCTGAAACAATGGCCAATCTAACATAGCCAGGATTCACAACTTTTTTTTTTAATGTAAAAGAAACATCTCATTGTTGGTTGGTTTGAGCGCCCTCATGTGGCTCTAGGGCATAATGTCATTTTAGGTCTTCCAAAAGGCTGGCTCTTGGTAATGGCAGATTCCATGATACATATATTGTATCCTTTTTGTACTTGTTTTCAGGAGCCTTGTGTGAAACTGAAGATTTTGGGGCTGCTCTAGGACTATGGATTTGTCCTCCCTGATATAAAGTGACATCTAAACTTATACCTGAATGAATGAGAAGCCGATGTTCACAGGAGTAGAGGCTAATTTCAACTTGCCTTTTCTGGTGTAAGCAGGTTAAGTCATCCTGTCTATTTTTTTTCCACTCCTGCCCCAACTCCACCCTGAGAGGCAATGCTGTAGGCATGTATACCCCCTCCTCTACTGAGGTGGCCACACATCAGAAAGGCCCAAGTGACTTCTATGATAAGCAAATCTCAGGAGACCTGGCTCCCCCATCCACTCCATGACCATGGGTGTGCCGTTCTTCTCTCTGGGTCCCAGCTCTTCCTGTGGGAAGAAGGTAGTGGTTCTTCTCTGGCAGATAAGAAGCATATGCAGCAATGCCTGGCAGAGAGTAGACAGTTTCCCAGTAAATGTTAATTGAATCCAAACCTGTAAACTCTATACCAAACCACTTGCTGTATTATATTTCCAGAAAATAGATATTCTCCCTCAAATAAAACATTTGTGCATTAAAAAGTAGCTTGAGAATTCATGGAGCACATGAAAAGGTCAAACATTTATCTGCATTTCCCACAACACCTGACCTCATGCCAGGCACTCAGTGACCCTCCATAAACCAGTAGGAATGAAGGGGGAGTTGGCCCTCTCAATATATTCTCTTGCTTTCTTCCTTTGGCAGAGTTTAAAGCAGAGACAAATAAAGAAGCAAAGATTCACTCAGGAATTTGAGACTGTGCACACAGAAAATCTGGTATCTTTATATAAAGATGCTTCCTTTTTTTTTTTTTCTTTTGAGGTTAGGAAGGCATGACTCAAGAGTCCAACAGTACAATTAGGCCCAGAATTCCCAAAGAAGAACGACAATGACACTCCAACCTTGCTCACTACGTCAGATCAGCCGTGATGGGTCTTGTACTCTGTTATCAACGAAAGAAACATTCACCAAGAAGCCATGCTCCTGGGCTCCTCTCACCGAAAAGGCAGAGCCGTGCACTGTTTAGCTTTAAGCTAGCCAAATCCAACAAAGCCCCAGAGATTTTTGGCTTAATCTTCTCACTGAACTCATGCCAGCCTTGCACGGGCACAGCCAGGGCATCATCACCCAGCCTTAGGTGTTGGCAGCTTCTGCCACCCACTTCTTTGCATTTTCCCTGCTGCAAAGCTCCCTCCCCTCCCACCCACTGCACCTGGGGGCACCTCCAACTCCTATAGGCAGGCTTGGGAAGGTTCCTCATCTTTCTGAAGCCCAATCAAGTCCTTTTGTTAGGTAAGTCTACTGCCTTAACAGAACACCAGAAAGTCGCTGCCTAATGAAGATTCTAGACAGTCATAACCAATAAATGGGGAATAAATGTATATTATTTCTGTTATCATTAAACTGAGAGAAAAGTTTTTTCCAGTAGAGCTCTTAGATCAACTGAGAATTTCCATTTTATTTAAAAATCAATCATGTTGTTTCTCTCTTTCTTTCCTACTGCTATCATCATCATCTGAAACTTCATTAACACAAACTGATATTACTAAGTAGTCTCATAACCCTCATTCTTTTCTTCCTCCAAACCATCACCAGTATGATCACAAGATCTTCCCCAAATGCTAATTGCAACAGATCAGTTAACAATTCCTACTTGAGAACCCTTACTGACAACTGTGGCTTGCAGGATAAGATTCCAACTCTGAAATCTGATATTCAAACTCCTCTATATTCACTCACACTCCCCAGGAGAAGTTACAAAGGAACTGGACATCACTTGCAGAGGTCTCAAGACTCTTTTATCATTGTTATATTAAAGTTCAAGACAAGAGCACAGTGACTGTGGACATTCGAATATCCTTAAACTCCTGAGAAGAAACCTGACATTGGGTGTTTCTACTTAGACTTCAGCTCTGTCCTTTGATGTCCTCAAATGCACTGATGCTCACAGTAGTTATACATAAACCAATATGGCTGATCACTATTGGATTTCTTCAAATGACAGCTTATTTGTCATTGTGAGACACTTTGCACACCCAGCAATGAACATTCGGGCACATGATAGGAAAGGAGAGAAATAAGGAGGAACAATAAATCAACATCAGAGAAAACACAAATCACATCCTGACAGCTGGACAACATGTTCTGCTGGGAGCACCAGAGAAAAAGAATGTGGATTGTGGGAAGTAAGCCATCATCGCCCTACTAAGCCAGGAGACCAACAAAGGGAAGTCCAGCAAGAGAAACAAACAGGACTGAGTTTAACAATGGAGAATGGCTAAGAGATAGGGAACGCTGAGAAACAGAAATCAAGATGCTTGGGAAGAAAATGCATGCATCTGTCTTCTTGATCTCCTAGAAGAGACACTGAACTATATATTGATAGATATCACCACTCTGCCTAAAAAATAAAAACAATCTCTGAGCTTTCCAGAACACAAACTTTTTAAAAAATGAAATATCATCACTTTTTCCTCAATTCTTGAAAAGCAATAAAGCAGCTCACATCTTTTCCTCACTGATCTTTCCTTAAAGATCCTTCCATGAAGCCTTCCCCGTATCTCTTACCATGCCCTTCTCTTACCATGCAAAGTCCTGACATCCTGAACCTTAAGGAAATATGACTGAGGTCGACCATCTATCTACCCAACTTGACTGCATGCTTCTTGAGGACAAGAATTTTTTCCTTCTCCTATATCTCTTCTCTTTGACTCTCCCTACTCATCGCTAGCATTCAGCCCAAAAGATACATCAGAAATACCAATCAAGTCAGTTATTATAAATTGGAATGTACTTATTATTTCAGGGAAATTTTTAAAATTTTTATTTCTCTTAGATATTTCCTTTATTTATCCTTAATTCCTCTATCCCTTTTCTAGAAAACAACCTTTTTTCCCCCAAGGTGGGCTGTAATCACTCAGCCAGTCCATTCCCTACACACATATAAACCTGATCCTTCATTTGTGATTAGTGGAGTTTTTTTTTTACTCTTTCTTAAACCTTTTGTCTGAAGATTTTAGCATTTAAAGTGAAACCACTGGCTGGCTCTGTGTCTTTGCAAGATCATCCTGCCTGTGTTTGGGGTTTTTTTTTTTGCTTCATCCCTTCATCTCATCCCAGCCCTTAATGACCACCTCTCCACCTGATAAATCCTCTTCTAGATAATTAACCTCCTTCACAAGTTAGGGACATGCCTCAGTGTGGCCTGTAGCCTTCTCATAAGAAAATTCAAGTTTCCACACTAGACATGATTTGTGATGCCACTGTAATTTTCCCTGTAAGTCTAGAGCTTATCAGTCTTCTCTCCTACACATTCTGGGCTTTTCCTACCCCTTCTTCCCAGTCCTGCTGCCCCTTCCACTCCCCTGCCCCCCCCCCCAAGATATAAACTGGTTTCTTTAGCAGGTTTAGTCTTGCTTTGGCCAGCTTATTGTTTCGACGTGATTATGAAGTTGCTGGGCTTGAATACACAGTTTATTAATTTTCAGGCATTCACGATGTCTCCTTGTTGAGTCTAGTGTGTGTAGGTGTGCATGTGTGTACCTACTGTAGCTAACACTCCTGGAGTTTGCAATCCTGCTAGTGCCTAAAAAATGGAGGTTCATTTCTGTCTCTAAAGAATCATAGCATTAGAGGCCTAAGGAATGCTAGGCTCCAACGTTAACATTTCACAGCTTTGAGAACAAAGGTAGAGCAAGGTAAAAGGACTTGACCAGGTCACAGAGCTGAGCAATAGAAGAACTGAGGCTGCAGCTCAGAGCTGTCGTGTCCCTGTCCCAGGACCCTTCCATTCATATATGTCCCTCTTCAGAGACTCATATAAGTGAGTGAGAATTCAGGATGCCCACATACAACCAAAATGTATCGCAGATTTGTGAACACAGGTATGCTGAGAAATGGAGAGGTGCAGTGTATGTAGCTTACAACACAGACAATGTGCTGTTAAAATCAAGTAAAACTGCTATAATGAGGTTGAATCAAAATCCAAAGAGACCACAATCCTCATCCTGCTAATGCTGCCCACCCCCCCCATCCAGCTCACTTTTTTAAAAGATGGATAGATTTCCAGAGCACCTTAAGATTGTCTTATGATTTGTCTTTAGTTCAATCAATACAAAGTTATCCTTTAATTCTGTGAAAATAGCTTTTTCACACATCTATGCACACAGTCACACACACATATGAAACATTGGCAGCAGGTACTTTTAATTTGCTGGAAAATATTTCTAAGAAGTCAAACAGCTCTAGCCCAATGAGTGCGCCCTCCGATTGGCTAGCCAGACCAGTTGAGGGACCTGATTGGTCCCTGATCCTAAGGACCGATAAGAACGGCTATAAAACCCCTGGGTGCAGCTCTTAGGCCCCCAGTTTGCAAAAGCCAGAGGTGCAAGAAGCAGCAACTGCAGCAGCAGCAGCAGAGCCAGCAGCAGCAGCGCCAGCCGCGCCAGCGCCAGCAGCAGCAGCAGCAGCAGCAAAAGCGTCAGCAGGAGTAGCATCAGCAGCAGCAAAAAATCCTCATCAAATCCTCACCTAGGCTTTCAGTATATCCAGATCCACATCTTCCCTCAAGCCCGGAGAGGGAAAGAGGAAAGGGGGGGAGGAAAAAAAAAAACCAACAACTTAGCGGAAACTTCTCAGAGAATGCTCCAAAACTCAGCAGTGCTTCTGGTGCTGGTGATCAGTGCTTCTGCAACCCATGAGGCAGAGCAGAATGATTCTGTGAGCGCCAGGAAATCCCGTGTGGCAGCTCAGAACTCAGGTAAGCGGAAAACCCAGGACTGGTTTCTCCCCCAAAGAGCTGTCCTCATTTGCCTCTTGCTTTTGCAACTGTGTCTGTGACGGCTGATCTTGATAATAAATGTGCTTCATGCCTGATGGCAATAAACTGCCAGTGCAATCCAATAGCCTTAGGAAGTGGAGCTCCTTTGTTCAATAAATTGCACGCAACTAACGAAGAAGCTGGGCGCTCTGCTGAGGGTATTTCATTGCATAAGCCTAGCCTGATTGCCTGAAATCTGGCACGTACCCTCTTGAGGGGGGAGGGGGCGGAGGGGGGCGGGGAGGCATGAATGTTGGCATGCTTCAGAGTGCTCTCTATACTTTACAGAAGCTGAAGCTAATCTTAAGGTGAGACATGATTTGGCTGATGCTGTCTCTCTCTTCCTTTACCCTTCTAAGACCCTACAACTCGACTTCCCCACCCCTTTACAGAACACACTGAAAGCTCCCTCTGCAGACCAATTTACAGAGTCATAGCCCTCAAGTCTGAAAAATCCAAGGCAGATTCAAGAAAACCCTACACATTCCACCCCAGCACTGCTTCTTCTCTTCCTCCCGGCTCTCTCCCTGGCTCCATTCAGTCGCCCATGCAGCCCGTGGCCAGAAAGCCCCTTGAAAGGGAGTATTAGTGAAACATAGCAGCTGATTCTCCAAGGGGAAGGTCTCACTCTAACCCTAACTCCTGGAGCAGTTAATTGTATATTAGCTTGTCCTCTAAAGAAAAAGAATCCTTAGAAAGCCGGCATTGACACCTCTGCCTTTTGACTTTGCTTGTCCACCTTGTTCCTGTTCCATTGCTGTCCTGGATCCCCCAACTGTCTGCAAAGATGGGATCGCAGGTGTCCAAATGCTGCAGACGACGCTACCCTCGAAAGAGCAGGTCCCTGCCGAGAGAAGGGCTTTGCTTCACTTCCTTTTGTACTTAGTTGCTATAGAGATGCAGTGATTCACAATTCTAGCTTGCCTAAAACAATAGCAACCCTAATGCATATTAAAATTGCTTAAAGCAAAGTTATAATTTGAACCCGTGGAAATATATAATTAGGGAAATGACTTGTAACATCCCAGAGGCTGCGGGTGGTGGGAGGGGGAGGGGAAGCCTAACCGAATCATGCTTTTGATCTCAAAGGAGAATCCTATGGTATGAAGGCCACAGATCATTTCTTGCCGAGCTGCCTGCCAGAACACCCCCCTTTCTGTAGGAGAGAAATTACTTTTGTGGGAGATCTTATCCAGAATGTAGAAAGCCTCATGCAAGTTCTTTGCGGTTTTCTTCCAGTCTTGCACAAGGGGGGCCTTGGCCTTGTTATTCCACACCTGTGTTTCTCTCTCTCTTTTTTTTTTAATGGCTTTTAATATGAGAGATATCATGCATACCTCTAAGCACTATCCTATGATAGGGGGTTGGGGTGAAACATGAACAGATCAGATTCCCTTCTGCCAATATGAAGGTAAGTTAAAAGCCCTAATTCGGAAGGGACTCCTGGCAAATTCTTCTCTGCCATTTAGACTAAATTTCATCCTTATTACCCTAGAGTGCATTTTCGGGAGCCAAATGGACTCCCTCACCCTTCCACCTCCTTAACCTAACCGCCAGCCACCGCCTTCACCCTCCCATGCTTTCAGGCTCTAAGTGATACCCTCTGGCTCCGCAGCGCTGCTTCGAACACAGAACACTGTGCATTCCACCCACTCCGGCCTCTCTCCAGCCACCCAAGCTGTGTGGTGGTAATGGTGAGACCAAGAACAAGGATCTCAGAGGCAAAACGCATTGCCTCCCCTGCATGTGTTCTGGCTCTTATAAGCCAAAAGGGTTTGCCTGTCCCTCACTTTCTCACTCCCACCCTCCTCTGAATGGGCCTATCTACTGGCCCTGTCACAGACAGACTTCTAGGTTAAGGTCTTCTGACCCCATGTCCTTGAATTTTACTACCACACCAACTTGACCCCTTGGAACCACACTCACTGTCTGACCCACATTGGATGGACTTGTCTTTTTCAGCCGAAGTGGTTCGCTGCCTCAACACTGCTCTGCAGGTTGGCTGTGGGGCTTTTGCCTGCCTGGAGAATTCCACCTGTGACACAGATGGGATGTATGACATCTGTAAATCCTTCTTGTACAGCGCTGCTAAATTTGACACTCAGGTAATAAGACCTTGACCCTCACTCCCAATGGCTGCTCGTCTTTAACTGCATTAGACTATTGTTCTTAGGAACCAGCTCTCCTCAGCCTCCCCACTCTAAATTCTCATCTCCAATGTGTACACACACACACACACACACACACACACACCACATTTTTGGCCTGGAAATAGGTTCTGTATAAGACACTCCCCGCCCACTCTAAGGCACAATTGTAACATGCTGACAGAGGCTGTCTTATAAAGGAAGTGATGAGCAGATAATCTTTGCTTTTTCAAAAGGCAATAAAAACGTTCTTCAAACAAAGAAGTTCTTCTCACTGGATGACCTAGCCTACTAGCTTGTGGTTTGAGTTATCAAAGTCTCCATCCCAAGAATACAAAGCCATATTCTAGCTATTTTTAAGCTGCAGGGTGGTTGATTATGTTTTTATTTTTTTCTCTTGTCTCATTTCATTTCTATGGAGCTCAATTTTCAAGGTAGTCTCAGGGAGTAGGGACATTTTTTTATCCTGGCCATGGCATACAATTTTCTTCTCATTGCAAGGATATGCAGATGGCCATTACACAGTGCCAGGAGCCCCCGTAAGTGGCACACATTGTATGCCCTGTCCTCTCCTGTCAGCGCAAGCTAAAGCTTTTTCCTCCGACCCCCTTCCTTGGCAGGGAAAAGCATTTGTCAAAGAGAGCTTGAAGTGTATCGCCAACGGGGTCACCGCCAAGGTCTTCCTCGCCATTCGGAGGTGTTCCACTTTCCAGAGGATGATTGCTGAGGTGCAGGAGGAGTGCTACAGCAAGCTGAATGTGTGCAGCATTGCCAAGCGGAACCCCGAAGCCATCACTGAAGTCGTCCAGCTCCCCAATCACTTTTCCAACAGGTACAAAATGAGACCACTTTTTCACAATTAGGGGGGTGGGGGGAGTGGTTGGCTGGCAGAGCCAGACACAGAAGGGAGGTTAAATTGCCACAGTCATGCTCTTATTTTAGCTTGCAGTCTTCCCAGCTTTTGCAGAAAAAAAAAAAAAAAAAATGTTTGTGATTGGTTGTGACAGCTTAGGCAGGCTGGGTTTTTTTTTTTTTTTTCTCACTGTTATAGGAAAAGTCTACCCATGCAGTTAATAGAAAGCTTCATTTGCAGCAATGTGCATTTTCATTGTCAGTTTCTTGCCTTATTCCTGAAGGGAATTGCAAAGTTTATGGAAACAAGCTTTTGAGACATGAAATTCGGCTGAATGACTATGCACAGTACAACTGGCCATTATAAAAACCCTGGTCAAATGTCATAATGCAGTCTTTTGAACCTACATGTATTTCAAGTCAGCCCCAAGCCCAGTCGGATACTTCACTAGGTAACCCAGAGCAAGCCATCTCACTGGAGGGGAATCACATTTCCTTTGTGAAAGGTGAAATGGCTGGACTAGATGATTTCTATGTTCCTTTTCAAGCTGATGTTACCCCATTCCTCTAGTCCTGGGTTTCCTGGAATGATGTTCTGGTAACTGCCCAGATCACATTCTCATCTTAGCATTCTAACACGCAAAATGAGCTGGTAATATGTGAACATCATGCCTTTCTGTGCCCCTCACTCAGAAGCCAGGAGTGAGCGCCTAACACATGAGAGGACTGACATTCTCATTCCATGGCCTAGAAAGGTGCCCAGCAAGACCTAGTCTTCCCCACCTGTGATGAAGTTAAAAGAGGTATGGCGGTATGGCGGAGGCAATGCTGGCCCATCAAATTCAGCCTACTGCGATGCCCCACAGACTAAAACTTGACTCCCAATCCTGAAGTGCTCACTCTACAGCCAAATCTGCACATAGTCACAAAGATGGGTCCTATTCATGTTATTCTGACCACCTGGGAGCCAATGCAGGCTTACCTGATTAATTTCCTAGGCAGATGCTGCCGCCCTTCTTCAGACAGTGCCATCGGCCTAGTCCTCCCCGGGCTTCCCGTGATTTAGGCATGTTCATAAAGGCAACTGGAAGATTGGAGGTATAGCTCCTCCTTAGGAAAAGGTTAAGGCCCCTAACATTAAAACTTTGTAAAATTTCTGATTCACTCTTAACTACAGGTCTGTCTTCAGAACCTGGTGTCAATTTATAAACATCGTTCAGTCCTTGGAAGCCATTTTGTTATGGGTCCTAACTGATTACTCAGAACAGGAAAATCAAATCCAGCATTTATCTCAAATGGCTTATCTCACTATATTGACTTTGGTCTCAAAATTCTCCTAGGAAGATTCTTGTTACATATAGGAGAAAAAACACCTAATTGCTGGAGACTCCTCTTACCATAAGAAAGAGAAATAAAGAATTCCTAATCTGACAGGGGCTAGGAACAAAGTATGTGTTTGCGTGGTAGGGGTATGTTAGCGAAGCCATTATTATAAGTTGAGACCTTTAAGGACCCTGTCACATGGCATGTAACCGGTTTTGAGGTAGGATTAATCTCTCAGTTTCAACTGAGGTAGCATCTTCCCTGATGAAGGGAGAGTTATTACAAAAAGGATGACACGAATTTCGGACTGGGGAGCCTAACCACACAAAAAGAGACTAGTAATAGTATTAATCAGGCCACGTTCCTTTCAATAGGTGCCTTCTCCTCATCACCTTTAAAAAAATGGTCACAAGGTATCCCGCTATCTCCTTTTTTCATCTTAGGGGAATCACAGGTATTAGGAAAGTGGGAAAAAATTGCCACCTCTTGAAGACAAGAACTTTCCATGCAACTCTTACCTTTCTCCAATTATTTCACTTCGACTGGCTAAATTTCTGCTGAGAAATGTACAGGTTTCCGCTTCCATTCTGGGCTTAATTTGCTCTATTTAAACTACTCACTCTCCTGAAACATCCTGCTTTCCCAGCCTCTGTCCCACCACTGATACACGCTAACTTGTGCCAATTGGCACAGAATTGTGAAAGGAAGTAGTTACAGGTTCATTCCACCTTCCTGTGACTTATCTAGACTGAGATTTGGGCCTGGGAGAATCCAAAAGCCTGTGACTGGACCAGGAGCCAGAACAGGGAAGTTTTTTATGAGAGAAATGCTTTTAGAAACAAAGGACAGCCTGAGTGTCCTCCTGGCAGAATTTGCAAACTACACTTTCAACTATGAGGGAAGCAGGCAAAATTGATCAGGCAGGTTGGACAGTGGGAGGCTTGGGAAGAAATTTGACCAACCCAGATCCAGAGTGGGAAAACTGACGAAGCTTCCAGCTCTCTAGGGCATGGATAAGGAACAGGAAACAGAAGAATAATATTGATCAAGGGAAACAAAGGACTATTTATAAACCTTCACACAGAACGTTCCTAGGCAGTATGTGTGTATTTGGGTAAGCATGGCTGAAACAGTAGCTATGGAGAATATCTGATCTTATTCTTCACAAAGAAAAAAAACAACAACAACAGTCAGTGATGGAATTTTCAAAGTGGGAAAAAAGAATGCCACTTTAAAAAGTCCTTCCAGGTTGGGTGATCAAAATGCTGAGCCCATCGAGTCTTTGCAACAGATCCCTGCCACCTCCCATAAAGATGAAAAAAGAAATCTCAAATAATTCCAAAAACTCCTGCAAAAGGTGGGCCTTACACACAGCTGCACCATTTTTTGTTAAATTGAGAAGGAACATATGTGTCAAATCCCCCAGAAACTTAGAATGTCATGACTGGAGATGACCATAGAAATCATCTAGACTAACTGCCTTATTTTACTGATTAAAGAACAGAGGCCTGAGAGGGGAATGACTTGCCAAAGGTCACACAGCTGGTAAATGACAGAGTTGAGCCCAGAACTCACATGGCCTTGATCCAAGCTCTTTATTGCTATTTCAAAAATGGCAGTAAAACCTGCAGGATACAGCCATAATCCAAAAATAGAATACCAAGCAGAATTGAATAAATATGCCTCAGAGTGATCAACAATTAGATTTGTGTACATTCTCTCCTCAAAGAGAAGGCACATCTTACCAATAGCTATAGTAACATCAAGATTTGGTACCAGACGGCACTCAATAAATATGTGACAATGGCTAAGTCAACTTTTATTGGAGACATAATCTCTTAAATAATTTCACTCAGTGACTAATATATAGGAAAGATCTGTTCTCATTAAATCACCCGATTCCAGATGTTAATGCCATATTCCAACCCTTAATGGATATGCACAGGATTAACCTACTGCTCACTCCGGCAAATGCTGTTGACATCAGGGCAGCTTGTTAGGTTTTCCACACTTAAAAGAGCTGCTAATGGAGCCACAAACATTTTCTATTCCAAGGAGCTCTCAATCTGTTCTTTGAGTTAACAAAGCTCCATGAGAAAAGCTAAAGCTGGATTTGGGCGTTGTCACCAAGAGCTGTCAGGCTGGTGAGGGTATCAAGAAACAGCAAGGACAGGTATCCTACCCTGTCTGGGCCAACAGAGACAGCAACAGGAAAGGCGGGAGCCCTCAGAAAAAGAGAGTAGGCCTTTTGACAAAGTGGGGCCAGAGGGACACAGCTGGCCTTAAAGAGGGGACCAGCTACAGATGCTGAGTTACCTTATTGCTGTTAGACTTCTTCACCCAGACAAGAGCTTTTGATCTAAGGATCTTCTCCAGCCCATTTGGGAGGCTATCTTGTGTGAACAGTTCTTTCTAAGAGTGTTAGTGTTAACTTCTAAGTTGTAGAGTCCTTACTGGGGGACAGGGGGACGAAGGTCAGACACCTTATTCTTTAGGATCTAATCTCCTTGAAAACTGGGCACAGAAATCCAGGGACCAATGACCTAGCAGAACCTGCAAGTAAAGAGGTGCCTGGGGATCTATGCAGACTTCTAAAGCTGTTGGTACAAAGTAGCTTATTCTCAGTTTTTCCAAAACCATTTTTCTTCCCTACTTCCCCATCTAAGTGAGATTTGCTTTGATTCATGTGCTTTATAATTCCAAAGGGTTGCATTTGCATGGAAAATGTGTTTCTCTGCCAGAGAATCCCAAATTTAACAACAGCTGGATATAACCCTCCTCGAGGGAGGGGTGGAGCCAGGACTGTCCGAGACCCAGATAGGGCCTTATAGTCCCCCAGTTCATTCTACTCACTCACAGAAGGATGACCGCTTTGCTTCATTACCCACATTCCACCCTATTTACCGTGCATCCCTCAAAGGATCTCTCTAGGGGGTTAAGTTATTCTGGAAAGATGTTTGATCCCATGCTCTATAAGTGAGTTAAAAATAAAAAGGTGTTGTGGTTTGGTTTTTTTTTTTCATGGAAGATCTTATGTCCCCAGAGATCATCAGGCTCCTCTGAGGAAAGGGTCTCTCCACATAAATACTGCAGATAACAGTCATCAGGAGAGTGTTTTAATAGTGAACATAGATGCAAATGAGCTTTGATAACTGTCACCACCTCAAAATGGAGCAAACACATCCCAGCTCAAATTTGAAAATATCTTAACTGTCTTCCCAAAGAACAGGACAGATAATTTACATGCTATACATATTAGACAGTTTAATCTTTTTGAGCCATAACACTTAGCTGCAGTGTTTGGGATGCTTAAAGGACTTGCACCAAAGATGAAGGTAATTTATACCAACCATAATGTTTTTTATAAAACTTGCCAGACGTACAGATAATTTTTCTTATGGGAATCATGACTTATGGGAGAGACTCATATTAGTGGGTAATATTGCCCTATGATACTGGCACATGAGAGATGCGAAGAATAAGGACAGAAATCCTGCCTTCGGTACATTTAGAATCTAGTCAGAAAAACAAAACCATCACTGAACTATCAAATGCTGACCTGTGTGATAATAACCAAATACCTATAAAACATCCAAAAAAGGAAGAGACCAGCAAAAGCTAGACCAGTAAGAGAAGGCTTCCTGGAATTATTGAAGCATGAACCATTAAGACCACTAATTTTTCCATTTAAATATCCTCATTGCCTGGCATTTGCCTGTCTCACTACAGTATACACTTGGAGTACACTGATACTAAAGACAGGAGATTCCTTTAAAAATAGAAATTTAGTCAGGATGTGTTCTCATATGCACATCTCAGATACCTGTACACATACACCAGCAAGAAAAAGGAAAATTGCAAAGAGGCATCAAAATAACTCCAAATTTATGTGCAGTGACTATTAACATAAGTGTTGAGTGCTGGGCTCACTTCATGGTATTTGACTAAGTCCTGCTTCTACCATTAACCCATTGTATGACTTTCAACCAGTGACTTCAGCTGTCCCACTTTAGTTTCTTCTCTGTAAAATGATATGATGAAATAGTCACTAAATGATCTCTACACTCCCATCTAGCTCTATGATTCTACGTTTCTAAAACTTTTTTACACATCACGGTCAGCCTACTATCCAAAGTAAATCCCCTGAGCTCTAAACGTGAAGACAGACCTGACTTGCATTGTGTGGTAAATCCAGGAAGCGTATGCACTGAAAAGAAGACGACGCTGCACAAAAGCTAGAAGCCAAAGCAACTGTCAGCTGATGAACTCTGCATTTGAACGGCTGCCCTGATATAAGCCCAGTCTTGCCTTGTTCTCACTGCCATGTTCTCTTTCCCAACGCAGATACTATAACAGACTTGTCCGAAGCCTGTTGGAATGTGATGGCGACACCGTCAGCACAATCAGAGACAGCCTGATGGAGAAAATTGGGCCCAACATGGCCAGCCTCTTTCACATCCTGCAAACAGATCACTGTGCCCAAACACACCCACGAGCTGACTTCAACAGGAGGCGCACCAATGAGCCACAGAAGCTGAAAGTCCTCCTCAGGAACCTCCGAGGTGAGGTGGCCTCTCCCACCCACAGCAAACGCACCTCGCAAGAGAGTGCATAACCAGGGAGAGGTGTTCACAGCCTCACCAAACTAGTATCATTTAAGGGTGTCCACACACCCACTTTGAGTGTACTGTGCCTGGTTTGATTTTTTTTAAGTAGTTCCTATTTTCTATCCCCCTTAAAGAAAATTGCATGAAACTAGGCTTCTGTAATCAATCTCCCAACATTCCGCAATGGCAGCATTCCCACAAACAGAATAAGTGTGGTCTTTCTGCCTCTCCTCAGGAGAAAGGACCTTCCTTTATCATTCTCCTCTACCATGTCCTTTCCCAACTCACCTCAAAACTACTCTCAAACACAAAACATTCATGGAATCCCCCAGTCATTGTAATTTGAAGATGTGGAGCCCTTTAGAATGGTTGCCCCAGTAGAGTTAGCTGATAAGAAGCAACTTAATTTAAATGCATGTCTTAAGTGCTCATAAAGATGTTAAATGGAATTCGTGTTATGAATCTGTGCTGGCCATGGACGAATATGAATGTCATGTTTGAATTCTTGATCTCTCATGAGCTAGTGTCTTATGGTCTTGATCCTCCACTGTCTAATTTCCTTTCCGACACATTTACCAAATTGCTCAAGCCTGGCCCTCCAACCAGACTTCGAGCCTGCCTATTCTTGCATCTAATGAAAAACAAAAAGCTAACATCTTTATGTACTGTAACTGCTCAGAGCTTTAAAAGTATCTTTAACAATTGTCTTAAAACCAGAGAATCTTAAGGTCTAACTGTGGAATATAAATAGCTGAAAACTAATGTACTGTACATAAATTTCCAGAGGACTCTGCTTAAACAAAGCAGTATATAATAACTTTATTGCATATAGATTTAGTTTTGTAACTTAGCTTTATTTTTCTTTTCCTGGGAATGGAATAACTATCTCACTTCTAGATATCCACGTAAATGCTCCTTGTGGCCTTTTTTATAACTAAGGGGGTAGAAGTAGTCTTAGTCAACATCAAAACTTAGGAATGGCCTGTATGAGATAGGAAAAACCAACAGGTGTATCTGAAGGACCCCAGGCAAGACATTAATCTCCCAGCCCACCTCAACCCAGAGGCTCCTCGTGACTTAAACCTATTCTGAAACAGCTCTGTCACATCCAACTAGGAATGACAGAAAACAAAAAGAGCATCCCTTTGGCTTATGCGATAAGGCCTACAATACCTTGGGAAGTGGCAGTTTTTGACTCACCACCTTTCATCGGTGCTGGTACTCCTGCAAACTGATGATGGAGTGGGAGACTTTCCATGAAATCAATCAGGAATGAGTCAATCAGCCTTTGGGTCTTTAGTTCAGGGGACTTGGGGCTGAGGGGATATAAATAACCCTGGGCTGTCCAGCCTTAATAGACTCCTCTTACATTTTAGTCCTGTAGCACGCTGCCTGCCAAAGTAGTTCTGGCAGCTGGGCCATCTCTGTAGGATGGCCAAACAAAAAGAGAAAGAGAGAGAGAGGGAGGGAAAGAAAGAGCTGGTGGTTTGATCATTTCTGCCGTGATGTTTACAAGATGGCGACCACCAAAGCCAAATGATTAACCTATCTATAAACAACAGTAGTTTCTCAGGGTCACTGTCCTTGAACCCAGCAGTCCCTTATGAGCGTCACTGCCCACCAAAGGTCAATGTCAGGAGAGGAGGAGGAAGGGGTAGGACTGTAGGGGCCACTCCAAACTTGCTTAGGTAGAAACTTGGTGCTTGACTCTCACTAGGCTAAACTCAAGATTTGACCAGATCGAGTGATAGGGACCCTGGTGGGAGGAGGGAGGGCACATCTCCAGAAAAACGAAAAGCAATACAACTTTACCATAAAGCCTTTAAAACCAGTAACGTGCTGCTCAAGGACCAAGAGCGACTGCAGCAGACCCAGCAGCAGCAGCAGCACACGCATTGCTGCCTTTGTCCCCACACAGCCTCTAAGCGTGCTGACATCAGATTGTTAAGAGCATTTTTATACTCAGAACTGTCCTATCCCCAGGTCCCCAAACATATGGACACTGCCTTAGCCTCTTGGAAATCAGGTAGACCATACTCTAAGTTGACTCTCCCCACTTCCCCACCCCCAGGCAAGGCTGACTTCCCCAAACCAGAAAAGCTATTAAAGTGTGTGTGTTGTGTCCATTTCGCAAACCTACAAAACCAGGACCCCAATGCGACAAGTCATTCATGAGTATTCCTAGCAAAATTTCTCTCTTACTTCAGTCCAGTTGATTCTCTCTCTTTTTTTTTTTTTTTGCTGTGACCTCTTCACACCGTGGTACCCCACCTTTCTCCCCACAATGATATTTATATATGTATCTATAATACATATATCTACACATATGGAAAAAAGCAGTTCTCACAATGTTGCTAGTTTTTTGCTTCTCTTTTCCCATCCCACTCCCTCAACTCCCTCTGAAATTTCCAAAGCTTTGTCTTCTGTTTCCTGCACAGAGTGATTCGGGCTGACCTAGACCAGTTTGCATGTTTCTTCTATTGTGATTTGGTTGCACTTTAGACATGTTTGTGCCATTATATTTGCATTATGTATTTATAATTTAAATGATATTTAGGTTTTTGGCTGAGTACTGGAATAAACAGTGAGCATATCTGGTATATGTCATTATTTATTGTTAAATTACATTTTTAAGCTCCATGTGCATATAAAGGTTATGAAACATATCATGGTAATGACAGATGCAAGTTATTTTATTTGCTTATTTTTATAATTAAAGATGCCATAGCATAATATGAAACCTTTGGTGAATTCCTTCTAAGATAAAAAATAATAATAATAAAGTGTTACGTTTTATTGGTTTTTTCCCCAATGTCTTTCATTGTTATTCTTTAAAAACTTTTTGAATGAGACTTTCTGAACATGAAGTCAATGCTGATTAGTTTCTTTAAAGTCACTAATTGACACTAATTTAAAGCATCAATATATAAATGAACATAGTTTAAAATCAACATTTCCCCAATTTCCTTAAAACCATCTAGTCGTGCCCATTACCCTCACGGTAAAATTGGCAACCCAAATTCTTTACAAGCTCAGAAGAGGCTTAATGGTCTGGATACCGCTCAGCTCACCAGCTTCAATACTCACCTCTCCTCCCATTTAATGAACTTTACACTCCAGCCCTTCAGGAGTTCTAGACAGGATTCACTCTCTCTCCCTCCAGACCATTATGGGTGCCGTTCTCACTTTCTGGAAGACCTTGTCCTTTACCCTTCTGCTAGACTGGAAGCACCTTTGCTTGTTCACCAGTGTTACCAGCACTGAAGCAGCACCCAGCTGGCAGGATACCCGCAATACTTTAAATGAATGATTTAGAAAGAGTCGGAAATGGGGACAATTGCATCCGTGTGACAAGGGAGGCAGATAGTTCTGTGATGAGAAGGATCTATCTAGCTGCAGGTCAGACTTCTGGAATCTGAATGCTGGCACTGCCACTTTTTAACTGCAAGATGTCAGAGGAGTTACTTAATCTCAAAATACATCCATTTCTTTCCCTGTAAAATGAGGATAGTGATAACCACCCAGAGGGCTGTTAGGAGGAAATAAAATAAGTGAAGTGCTTACAGCATGTCTAAAACACTGCGATGCTCAGTAAGTTTCGGCCATTATCATTATCACAAGTAAAGGGGATGAGAGCAAAAGGAGGGGACTCCCCATCTCGCAGACTGGGAAAAGGGTTCACAGCGGAATGACATCTAGCTGGGTCTTGAAGGATGGTCACAGGTTCAGTCACAGGAAAAGGGGGGTTTCTATGGTACAGCTTTTTCAAGGAGAGTTCTTATATAGTTTTTTTTTTAAATTAGTGAATTTTCCTCATATTTTAGATTGAAACAGGGACACTTCTTAACATCATTCATTTCTAGCTTCAAACTGCGTTTTCTCAAGTTCAAATACGCACAGGACAGTTAACAAATACTATAAGAATTGTCACTAAGGCCAAAAACATATTGCATTTGCTTTTCTCTGACTTGGCCAGGGAAAAAAGAATACATTTATTTCATTATGGTCCTTCATTTTCAATCTTCTTCCATCCGCATCTAATTATACAATGAGGCTGTATATTCCACTATAGAACATAGACCTGGGGTTTCCACGAACTGAGTTTGAATTCTCATTCCTCAACTATCTCTGTGGCTTTGGGCCAAGTGTTTGATACCTTCACACATTAGCTTTTTTACATATGAAAATATCCCTATGAAATAAAGATAAATAATAAGTACTACCTCCTAAAGAGATCATGAGCATTAACTGAGTCCTACATAAAGCACTTAAAACAGTGTCTAGCACATAGCAAGTGCTCTCAAAATAGTATTTGTTGAGCATTCAACAAAGGTAACTCTTACCATTTACATTAATGCTATCATCATCATTTAGATTCTACTGCCACCCCAGACATGAATCTTGAGGTACCACTGTGGATGAGGTTCTTGTTCTTTTTCCTTTTCAGATCACTAAACATTACTTCTTAATCAAGATTTTATGAATCCGAATGATAAAATATTTCAACCTATCAAACTGGCAAATACTGATATCCAAACACCTGCATCCCATCACGAAGTTTAAGAAACAAAATAGCACAGATATAATGGTCTCCTGCGTGCACTTCCCAGAACCATTCACACACTGACAGCTCTTGATTAAACTGTTTTCAAAAAGCCATGGCTTAAAAGGATAGACTTTCTCAAATTATTGAAATATACTTAATTTTTCTTTTAAATTTCTAGCAGCCTTTCAAAAATGGGGTTCAAAATATCATGGATAGTATGTGGATCTATGAATTAAGAGAAGAAAAAAGGTCAGGACATTCCTCCCATGGGGCCTGCACAATTGCTATAAGAGCCATCATCATAACTCCTGAATCAGTGACCCTCTGATTTACCACACACACAAATCATCTGGGAATCTCGCTGAAATGATTTGGTACCTCTGGGCAAGGTCCAAGAGTCTGCATTTCTAACACGCTCCCAGGTGACGCTGCTGCTCTTGCTCCATGGAGGATCCTCTGAGTAACAAAGTCCCAACCGTTTCAACAGGACTGAATCAGTTCCTCAACCCTGGAGACCTCCACAGCCACCAGAAGGTTGTTGCTAAAGTACAAGAATGATCTTTTCATTTCCTTGCTTTATCAGCTCCCGTTGCCTAGAAGACAATAATTAAGCATCTCTACTTCAAATTTAAGTCCCTCAAAATCTGGTCCCTTCTTTCCAGTATGCATCCTCGATTCTGTTCATGCTACCTTCTCTTTTATCTCCAAAGACACCATGACAATTTCCACCTCACTACCTTAACATATTACCTTCACACTATCATTCCTCCTAATAAAGTGTCTTTTACCTAAACTCTTTTTTATTTACCAAAGTCCATGTCACCTGAGAAGCCTTCCCCAGCACGGCTAAGTCTGTAGCAAACTGCACTGCAGGCTGCTTGCAAGGAGAAAGGAATTGGTCATCTTTGTATTCCTGGTGCTTAACACAAAACTAGCATGCACTAAGCATTTATGAGTGGTGGAAGGAAGAAAGGAAGAGACGGAGGGAGGGAAAGAAGGAGGAAGGATGGAAGGATGGAAGGATGGATGGAAGGAAGGAAGAAAGGAAGGAAGGGAGGGAGGGAGGGAGGGAAGGAACTTTTCCACCAACAACTAATCTAGGACTTTTCTTTCAGTAGGACACTAGAGCCTTAGCAGCAATAGCAAGGTAGGCTGAAAAATGGAGGGCATATTGTCATGGTGAGTAGAGAAATTACAGGTGCCATTTGGGTATCCTTAAGTCTGCTAGCTTGTAACACCACATAACTATATTTCTTTCTAGCACTAGCCCTGATAAACGTGTACACCTGCTGTTATTTTCTCCTGGTAACCTGAGCAACAAAAGACTCATCAACAAAAATGTTTAGACATTTGCTAAGCCTGTGCAAGGCAACATACTAGAGAGCTGACCCCAAAAGAAATATGACCATCTGCAAGACAAGCCATATCATGGTTTCTTGTATCTTTAGTTATTTTGTCATAGAGCTATTGTTATAATACCCCTGAGTTTACTAATTCTTCTTTCTTATACTCAAACTCCACCGTGAACTCCATTCCCCATGGTCTTTTGATTTTTTTTTACCCCAAGGAAGAACTTGAGGGCCAGAATGAAATATTGGCTAAACTCACCCCACCACTCTACTGTAAAATCTGAAAAGCAGTACACATCATCAGTTTTGCAAATAACTAATTAAAGTCCAAGTATTGAATAAGTATCAACCGAGGACCTATGTGCTACTTGACACTGCACCTGGAGTCAGCATGCAACAGGCTAAGCTGAGAACTTATTAATTCAAACCTTTGTTTGCCAATAAAATGCACCTCTGCTCCCCACTCTGTACTAAGGGATTTGGAGCTTCCAGTTGAGGACAGAATGCTATTCTCAACTCTAGTACAATTAAGTCACACTGAAGGTGTACAGTGCTATAGGAAAACCAGATACAGTATATGTCTCACAAGAGATTGTTGGTGATTCCAACATTTGGTCAAAATCTTGGAACCAATTGCAATGACAGCCTGCTCACCTGTCTTGGGACTTCTTGAAAGTACAATCACTCCAGGCCATGGCTCACTACCTCCACACAGCCTGAGCTCCCCTTTTCCCCATCTCCTATCTGGGCACTGCTAAGACTAAATGTTTTGAAACACTGCAGTTTGCTAATTCCTTCATGCTTGATATCCTGGTCACCCAAAGGCACCACTCAAGATCTAAGCCTCTCTGATATTGGAACCCTCCTACCCACACATTCTCATATTGCTTTGCTTTATGTCCCTCCTCCCTGAGTCAGTCTCCTACTGCTCTCATTTCAAACTCTGCCCATTCTAGAGCAAATATAATCTTCATTCTCATTTTTAATATCCCCTCCAATTTCTTGTCTTAACTGAACCCTGGCTCCTCAAAGAACATTGTCCCCTGTAATCTTCCCAAATCTCAAGTTGGTCAGTGGAATTCATATGATTTTTTTCTCCCATTGCTACTCCAGCCTATATAATTCTGCCATTGTTCTAAAAAACTTGTGACCAGCTGAGACTTAGGTTACTATGGTCTAAATGTTTGGTTCCTCCTCCTCACCAAAAAAATTATATGCTGAAATACTAACTCCTAGGTGATGGTATCAGGAGGTGGGGCTTTTGAGAGGTGATGGGTTCATGAGTGAGGAACCCTCATGAATGGGATCAATGCCCTTATAAAAGACCTGAGAGAGCATCCTCACCCTTTCCACCATGCAAGCACACAGTGAGAAGATTGCCATCTATGAACCAGGAAGAAGCAGCTCTTTACTAGACACCTAATTTGTCAGCAGCCGTCCCACCTTCAGAACTGTGAGAAACAAATTTCTGTTGTTTATAAGCTACCCAGTCTATGGTATTCTGTCATAGCAGCCCCAAGGGACTAAGACATAGGCCATCTGGCTATACCAGTTTCCCCTTTTCTTTGTCACTGTTGTCTAGGCCAAAAATACCTTGTAATGATATTGATTGTCTCTTGTTTATCAATGATATTATTAACAGGCTCATAATTTTCCTTGTCATTCTCAAGTCACATCATCAGTCTGTACAAATTCAATATTAATGGGAATGCTTTACACAGCACTCAGACTTTTAATACTTCCTCAGCTACCACCACCCCCACCCCCCATACGCATACCCTGGTTCAGGAGGTACACACCGGTATGGCCGTGCATGGAATTGAGAGATACACACCAGGATGGCTGTGCGTGGTTTACTCTGATTGGCCATTGTCCATGTCAGAGCAGTCTCATATGTTGAATATTACCCTCTTCTGAAACCTGTACAGTTCTGAAATCTTAAATCCAAAATCCCTGCAAACTGCGACATCCTTTCCCTTTCAGCTCTCCTATTCATTTATCTGCACTATACCAGTTCTTTAACCTCACCACAACCTCCAGGCCCTTGACCCTTCTACATTCTCCTGATCTTTCAAACCCCCTCCTATCATCATCATCTCCCTGCCCATCCTTGAACCCATGGTCAATCACTCCGACCATGCAAATGCATTGCCCTCAATAGCTTGCCGCATCAATCTTCTGTCACACTCAACTGGAAAAATCTTAACCCTGGGGTCTGCGTTTTCAGCTGGAAAAAAAAAATCACAAAGCCATGCACAGATCTGGTGTCACTTAGAATCTGTCAGCTTCAAGCTCAACAGGACCCTCTATGCTTCTTGGGAATCTCCTTATCCATCCCTATCCAGCTCTTTTTTCCACTCTCCATAGCAACAATTAAAAGCTTCTCCAATCCATTCAAACCTCCCCCGCCCATCACCTCTCTTCTAATGCCCAGTAGAAAACCTGCCCTCCTACTGCACAGACAAAATAGAAACCATCTCATGAAAAATCCCTCAATTCTCTGCAACCATATCTATCCACAACTATCCTTTTGTAAATGTTTCCTTCCATAAAAGGTGCAGAATCATTCTTCCCATCTCAAGATAATGAAATATCCTAAGTTCTAGATCCCAGCCACTTCCACCCTCATGCAGCATTTCTGGCCTTCTGGTGTTACCTCTCCTATGTCTGTGGTGTCTCCCTCTCTGCTTCCTCCCAGAGCCATCTTGTGTTTCAGCTAATTAAGGGTTTCTTATTTCTCTCATCTCTTCACAATCAATTTTCATTAAAGAGATATCTGCATTTATTTTCTTAATTTCCTCACCTTCCATTTACTCTTTAACTCTTTAAAATCTGGCATCTTTCACTGAAATGACTATTGTTACTAAACACAAAAGCCTGATCTTATGTGATTAATCTGTACCATTTGGCACTGATGAACATCTGTCCTCCTTAAAAGGCCTTCCATGGTAATGTTTTTTCTTTCTATAAATGTTCCATCTTAGTCTCTACTTTCTCCTCCCATCCCTTCAATATTAGAGTTTCTCAGCTTTCTGTCCTGGGTCCTTACCCCAGGCTCCTTGATTTAAACCATCATCCTCTTTTCTTCTTGTTCTATATACTCTTCTTTGAAACTATCATCTACTCCCATCTTTGAATTCCTGTTATGTGTTAATAACTGCAAAACCCTGTATTTCCCTTGAAAACCCTATTGAGCTTCAGATCCACATACCCAACACATATCCAACTGGATACTTCCATTCTGATGTATGATAGCCACCAAGACAAGACCATAACATACCCAAAACCGAATCCTCCAAACTCCTTCATCTTCATTGAAGAGCATCTCCATCCTCCTGAAATATAGCTACTGTTTTTGAGTTCTGTTTACTTACATCTCTCAGCAATTAATAACCGTTGATTTCCCCTACCCTTAATTAGCTACTATGTTGATTTGAAGCCCATCCTTAAGAATCTCCTAAATTCTCTCTCAGATTCCAGGAATGTTCTGCCTTTGCTCCCAAATGCATCCCCTACTTTGGGGCCAGAAAACTCTTTCCAGAGGGTAAATCTGCTTCTGTCACTTCACTGCTT
Organism: Macroglossus sobrinus; assembly: GCA_004027375.1. NCBI lineage: Eukaryota > Metazoa > Chordata > Mammalia > Chiroptera > Pteropodidae > Macroglossus > Macroglossus sobrinus. The sequence continues at coordinate 60,566 of PVKZ01002967.1, forward strand.
GAAAACCATTAATAGAAACTCTACAACATCAGAAAAAGATGCATACCGCTTAATATGTAATATAAGATGCTACATAATCTGGCCACTTCTTACTTTTCAGCCTCATCTCTTGCTAAGCAATTCGACCCCATCCTCCTTTTCTCACTGTGAGCTCCAGCCATTTATGTACTATATGCAATGTCATCCATGCGTTCACCTTGCTTCCTTGACCTTTGTTACATATTATTGTATTAATAATACAGTAATACTCTCTCTCCCAAACACACCACACATTTCCATGTCTGGCTAACTGCTGTTTATTCTTTGGAACTTAGTGAAATTATCCCTTCCTCCAAGAAACCTTCTATGATTACCTAGGACTGAGTTAGGTACTCTATCTACTGCTTCCAAAGCTTCTAGTGTTTACTTCTCTATTGGAGAATTAAGTTGCCTATTGACCTGTTTTTCTTCACTCACTAGATGACGTGTTTTTTTTAAAGCTTTCTCAGTGTCTTGTTTTCCAAATAGTATGTCTATTGTCTAGCCCAGCTCCAGGCAAATGATAGGTACTCAATACTTGTTAAATGAATGAGAATGCAGTATAGTTAAATTAATCAAAAGGTGGTCATTCACTTTCCAGAAAGTTTTGTTCTGGGACAACAAGACACATGTGAAACACAAAAATTGTTCTTAGCATCTATAAGCATTAACACTCTAATAGGAGAAGTGGCAAAGAAATAAAAGCAAGTTCTGAAGGCACAAATATAGCTGGCTATTACAGATGAAAAAGGTTCAAGATATATATATTTTCACCTATCTAACTGGTTCATCAGTGTTCATCAGTGTTTAAAGAAAACAAAACTGTCAGATACTGCTGACAGGAATGCAAAATGGAGTGATTTGGGGGAACATTTTATCAGTCTCTGCACAATGTCTTAAACCTTCACAAAGCCTTTAAACTAACAATTCCACATATAGAAATATAGTATAATAAAATATCCATATGCAACATTTTATTATAAAGATATTTATCACAAAAACTATTGTTACCACATAAAAATAATCTGTATATACAATCATAGATGAATTTTTTAAATTGTGATGAAACAGTACCCATTACAAATGATATAAAGCATATGTACAGACATAGAAAAATATGAGTGAAAGAACTTCACAAAATATATGTACAATATGATCTCATTTTTTCAAAAATATTTATATGTACCCATATACATGCATATATAGACTAAAAGTTTACACAATAAAATGTTGATAGTGACTGTTTTTTCATAGTTACTTACCCAAGGCTTTGTTGGGGGTGGGTATTTTTTAGTATTTTCACAATGTGTTTTGGTTTTTTTTAGTATTTTTACAAGGCACTATTTTTATGACAAAAATAAAGATTTAAAGAATCAAAATTTAAAAGCAGGCTGCAAACAATTCAGTCACTAATTACTGTAAAACTGCTCTATTTTGACTTTAAAGGATCCAAAATATTAATACCATGTTCTCAATATATATTTACATAAAAGGCCTCTTTACCATAGCAAACTCCCTTGCTATATTTGATTAGAAGCTGTTCATATATGCATCCAAAGATTTCAATATTTAAGAGATATGTGTTTCAAGAAAACTGCTGATTCACACAACTCAAGATCAAGGCAATTCATACATCATATATCATTATCCAGCTCCTACTAAGTGCCAGGCTCTCTGTACTCATCACAGTCCAGGACTAATAACCCCTTCACCCCTACAAAATGATAACAATTCATAATTTCTTTTTAATTTTTATGAGTGAAAAACACTTCTCACCAGGGTACAAATTTGCTGTTACCTTCCATATGATGATGATGAAGCCATCAGGATGGCACATAATTTGACCTGTTTTCCCAAATGGATCTTTACCCCCTCCCCACTGTCTCTTTAAGGGCCCTATGACCAAAGGAGACCTTTGCAAGGAAGCTTGCTGAAGGGAGGTTCTGCCTATGCTCAGGAACCAGAGCAAAACCAACCGTCCTACTCTCAATCAAACTCATTCCTCAGTTTTCTCTGTTCTAGTAAATAACAAACTATTCTAACATTCTAATTAACTAAAAATCACTTGCCTTATTAGACTCTAGAGGAGAAATAGAGGAACTGACGTGAAGTTTTATAGGATCCAAAGCCACTCTGTCACGAACTGTCAGAGAAACAAAGCATGAGGGTCTCCAACCCCAAATCAGGACATACGGTTTAATAGGTAGGTTACCAAGTCAGTGAAGAATGACATCAGGAGTCTGCATATCCTGGGTTATAAGGTTGTCACACCCAAAAGGACTATGCATACCCCATTCCTACTCTGGCTATCTTTTAGGAACTTCTATTTCTAACCGCAAGAAATAAAATGGTAAGCCCCGGGTTCAATGCGAAGAAATGGAATTAGCATCAGTGCCGATCTGAGGCTCCCACCAGTGGCTGCAGGGCCCACATTCTCAGTTTACTACCTCGCTTTTCTCACTGGCCCTGCTCTATCAGCACATGCCTTTGGCCTCAGGCTCAATGGCTGTGGTATTAGTGTATATAATCCTCTATCTGACTTCCCTTGAACCCTCTGACCCTTCTCAGTAAGTCCTGCTGGGCTCCAAAGAAGGCCAACACTGACCATCTCCACTATTTCCTTCCCTAACTTACTACTCCCTTCCCGTGTTCTCCTGGTAGATCAACACGTTATGTAACTTCACTGGATCTCTAAATCTTGTCAGACTCAGTATACTCAGATGGTAGAAACGATCTCCCTGTAAAATAAATTCCCAGGGCCATTTAACAAGATAGCTGCAGGAGCCTGGCTGACAGCCTGCATCTCCTGCTGCCAGAACCCGATTTCCCTTTATCTTTCCTTTCGTTCCACTTACTTTTCATTTAAGGTTAATGTCCTGGGCTTCTTGAAACAGGTGACTCTAGCTATGTTAATAAAGCCAGGTGTGATAGCATCTTCCATGACTTCAGCTCTCAAACACTGAGAAGAGGGAAAAGTACTTTTAAATGACCACATCCTCTTAATAACATTCCAAGGGAGAGACTGCTTATCTTGATTTTAATTTTTCAGTCTCCTTTCATCTCTTCCTCTAAAGATATGGCTCAAAGAAAGATCACCCATGAAGCACTTATCAAAAAAACCATTACTAACATTTAGTAGGAGCCAGCTGGAGTGTGGGGCAGATTAAGGGCAAGAACTGGAGGGGGTGGGAGTGACAATGGACCTGAGAGTTCACTTTATACCTTGAAAGCCTAGGCAAAAATCATAAAAACATATTCAAATTTTAAAGTTATCTGAATAAAGCATGGCCTGAAATTCACCTCTCTTAGTTTTTTCCTAAGAAAAGCTAATCAAGCAAAATGCTTAGGACAAACTTAAGGAGAGAATGTTTAACTTACTTAGGAAATTAAATTGTTTTGAGTCCACAAAGAAGCTCTGATTTAAAACAAGTCATTCTAACCTGTGGCTTTCAAACTTGGTTGGTCAATGTGCCAACATTTCCCTTGATATAAAAGTCAGAATTCTAGTGTTGCTCAGAGTCTATGATCTATGAACCACCTGTGTCAGATGCACCTGGAGTTCTAGGCAGGTTGAGGCTGCACTCCCCTTAGCTATCTCTCATCCTAGCCCCTAACTTAACCAACCTTCAGAATCAGAATCTCTGCCAGGGTTTAGAGTTTGGTGGTAGAAACACTTCCAGCAAGGCATTTCTGGTGGGCTAGAAGGATGTAGGTGATCAGGTAAATTCTGACCTTGGATCCAGAGACTTGGCTAAAAATTAAAATTGAAGAACCCTGGACATCCAATATCACAGACCCAAGTTTTGGTTGGTAGCACTGATCAGTAGAACTTTCGGTTACTACAAAGAAAACATGGAGCTGAATGAAGCTTCCAGATCAAATATATGAATAAAAAGTTAGGAATTGAAGACCAGGAACAATGGATGCATCTCATTAGCAGAGGTTCAAGTCCAAAGACAGAAATCCTAAAACAAAATGAGAACCCAGCAACAGAGCAAGTGATCAATAAATATCAAAATAGCTGTAGTTAGCAGCAAGATGGGCATGAAGGGGTGATAATGTCTTCTGAGGAAGGAGATTATTACAAGACATCATGGTTCTTGAGCTGGTATACGTGTCCTCATAAGCATATAAGAACATCCAATTAACAAGAGCAAATGAGTACTAATTAAGAGCCCAGGCTACTCCCAAAATCAGGCTGCCCAGAACTGTGTTAAGCACAATTTTCCATAACAATGGCTTGTGTTAAAGGCATAAGGCCACCAATGCTAGAATTCATCATCACAAGGAGAGTAGACAGGGTCATAGGCACATGGGAGAGAAAGGAACTGACATCACCTTCCATCCCCAGGCTGAGTTTTAACAAGGGCAGGATAACTCATCATTAGCCAGCCCAGTGTGCAAGTTCTAGCAATCAAGACACTTCAGCCTAGACCCAGGGGAACAGGCACATCTGTAGAAAAAGCATGCTAATTGCTCAGTGCAGAGCAAACGTCCAGGCAAGAGTCTGAAGCAGAAACAGGAGATTTCCCCTCTCTTTGGCTCTCTCCAACTTGCTGAAGTAAACCAGCATTTCAGGCAGCGTGAAATGGCATAATATCCACACATTTTGAGAACCTACTCAGAACACTGGGCAGGCTGCTTCCACGTGAGTTATTTAACAGTCCCAACAACACTGAGAAGTAATTTGTGTTCCCCCATTTTACAGGTAAGAAAGCCAAGGTCTAGAGAAGTTAAGAGTTCATCCCAAAAATCTTTGACAATTTCTTATACAATTTCTGTCACAGGAGAGTTTGTGCCTACCCTTGGAGCAAGGCAATTGGAGACCAGTATATGACATTGCGATTTCAACCAGTATGCCTTACCCAATGCACTGGTTATACATTTTCCAGAAGATGTTTCTTTTACAGTAGAAAACAAATTATATGGAGACTTGGCAACTTTTATGACCAAAAGGAAGGGCCTTGCAAGTTAAATACACACTTGCATACACAAACATGAACAGCCTCAATCTTGTATTTAGCTTGGAGAAAGAGAAAGAATTACCTGTGGATTTTTTTTAGTGCGCTTCTCTTGTTTGACTCAAACACTGTAAGTAAACCACTGTGATTAAAACATACACAAAGCCTGCATAATGTTCCATAAGTACCAGAGCCCACTCACACTTTGAACCCAGTTCTGTCCAACACCAACCCATGCTTCTCCAATGACACCTGCTACACTTCCTCACTTGTCTTCCTTCTGCCTGAGGCCCCCTTTCCAACTTCCTCCACTTGTCAGGATGTTTCTCAAACTTCAATACATAGTTGCATGCTTACCTCATCCAGAAAACCTTGTGTGAATCATCAGTTTGTGCTACCCTCCTCCTGATCTTATAGCAAGGACAGACAAAATCAAGCAGTCAACACCAAGAGAGGTGTTTAAGGCCAAAATTAGAGATGGTCTAGGCTACCAGGAAACTAGAAGGAAATCAAAACACAGTTAAAGTGGCCAATATAGAGCTAGGGCTGATCCCAAGTCTAATGAGCAGACAAGGCAACCAAAGACAATAGTGCACTGAGGAGGAAGAGTTCGTGAGTCAACCCAAGGTCTAAGATGGCCAGCGCTGGCAGGGAGGCCGATTATGGAAGCCGCTGGTGACCTGGTCATTCCAGAGTCGATTCCAAGGCTGCCTGTGAGGACCAGACCTCTTCTGCCACAGGAAAGCTTGTGCTCACCCTCAGAGCAAGGCAATTGGAGGCCAATATATGACACTGCAACTTCAAGCAGCACACCTCACGCAGATGCAGAAGGTACCCATCCTTATGACACAATCATAAGAACACAGGAAATGGCACTGCTGGTCCTCAAAATCCCTACCTCCACCACCTCCACACCAATGCCTGAAACGTCTTGGTTGTGAAATAGAACTCACTGGTTTCTATTAAGAATGAGACTTCGATGCCATTGACAGAAAGTGAGGAATAGAGAGTACCGTCCCCAGGAACAGTGAGAGGAAGAACTTGGCTCCAGAAAGGTCAAAAATCTTGAACATCGTGGAAGGTAAAGGGATGTGGAAAGTGGAGAAGAATGTTAGAGATTTCATAGACTCTATCTTACCTTCATCAGCTCTGCTCCAGTTGGGCCCTTCCCTTCTCATCCAAACAAAACTGGCATGGGGGCAGCGGGGGGAGGGGGGAGGGGAAGGGAGCGGGAATGGTCAGCGGTCAATATCTGATAGAGGCTCCATGTGCACGCTCATACCCTGTGTGCTACCACAAAAGACTTAAGATACACACGGCCCAAGTGCCGGAGAAAAGACACACACACAAACACAGGCACGCAGTCAGTGGAGAGCAAACTGACACTGAGTGCGCAACCTGGAGATGTCTATACTATTTCTGGATGTCACTGACTTTTCTCTGTAACGTTGGACAAGTGCTGAAACCTCTCTGTACTTTCATTAATTCATGAACAATATGTCTAACCTCTGTCTCATAAGAATGCTGTTGAAAATTAATGAGCTTATAAAAAAACTAAGCAAAATTGATGTAAAAGTCCCTTTGTATACCCTAGAGATGCTATAAACACCAGGTGATTGTATTTAAAATTACAGATGTGTATTTCCATTTATGTGAGCCAATATAAGAACATTCAGCTTTACAAAGTAATGGCTATTTGGTTATTTCAAAAGTGGGGGCGGGGGGCGGGTTACAGGGAGGTTCCTACACCGAAAATAGAATTTCCTATAAGTGGAAGAAAATTTACATTGAGTACTCGGTTATAAATAGCAATAACTTCTTTTGAGGGCTTACTTAGTATTGAGGTGCCATACTAAGCATTTTTTCTCTCATTTCATCCTCACAGTAACCCATTGTAAGGGTTCTTACAACCTCCCATTTCACGGAGAAGAAAACAGAAATGCTGAAACAGTAAGTCACCAGCCAGAGGTTACATATCTAATCAGTAGCAGAGATAAGACCTGAAACCCAGGACTGCTCAGTAGTACCTCATCCATTTCCCTTTTCCTCAAACCATACTGCTTCCCCATCAAAGACAAAAGCTCCACAGAACGTGTAATGTTTGTTGAGTATTAAATGCCAAACAAACAAGTCTGACAGAGCAGCTAAGGGAGAAAACCTAGAAATATAAATGCCTATAAATGCCTATTAATGCTAAAAACAGTAAAGATAAATTATCTCTGAAATTAACAAATCCATAGGAAAATCATGCGTGAAATTCTTATTTACATTTGCCCTTCCATGCAGTTCATTCCAGTAATCATAGTTATGACAGACGTTTCCAGGAGTGCAGAATTCATGAATCCCCTGTGAAGAAGGACGTTTCCGCCTGGGACCCACCTTTTCCAATCCTAATATGCTGCACACCCTTGAATCCATAAAATTACGATTTAATAAATATCAATGAGAGCCACTCAGCAGCAGGCACTGGACCAGACAGTCTCATCCTACTATAGAATTCCACAGCCCCAGAAAGCATCTCCAAAGTATAGAATGCAGGGTAATTTTCTTGGTGTAAATTACAATGTTCAGTTCTTTCTAGCCTCTAACTTATAGCTGAGGACAAGAAGAACTGAACGTGACTCTATCCAGTGCTAAATTGGTTCCTCATCGCAAACCTAACAAGCCTTGACTCTAACTTTCCTCTCTCCACAGCCTGACATCTCTGCGATCTGATGATTAACACACCATTTTCCAAAGGGAGCAATCGCCTCCTGACCCCAGGGGGAGTTGGTGACCTTGAGCTTCCTCCAGCCCACATGGTGTCCACCTGTTTCCTCTCGCTCAGCCACACAGTTCTCAAGACACTGCCTAAAGCCCAGAAGCAGAGAACAGCACAACCCTGAGCCTAATAAGTAGAGCTAAGTTTAGTCAGCCATTCAGGGCAAAGCTGGAATCCTCCTGTTACAGCCTCAAGAGCCAAGCCGGAGACCACTGGGGCTCCTCCAAAGCCATCTGCGGACTACATTTCACCTCTCAGCCAGGAAGTATATGATGCTGGAGAGGGAAGGGGGAGGCATATCATTCTCCCTAGAAAGGAACTGTAGAGGAAGCCAGAAAATCAAACTATGACCATCTGCAGAGCCAGTATTACCTCCCTAATTTTATCTGAGGCCAGCTTCAAGCTTATGAAAAAGAGGCAGCTACCCACCCAGAGGTAGGATTTTAGAGTTATTGAGAAGTACCCCCTCCCACCAACACACATGCACGCACACGCACGCATGCACACACACAAACACACAAACACACACACACACACACACACACACACACACACACACACACACACACACTGAATAAAAAAGACTGTCTTCTCTACAAACTTACTAATATCTAAAACCCCAAGCTGCCAGCTCTGCTCATGAGTTTTAGTCATTGTTCTCATTTTGTACCATCCTCCTGCACTGTCTTGTGGGCTGGAGCTGAGTCAGGTAAAGTGGTCACTGTAAGCAGAATAGGCCCAGGAGTGAAGATCAAAGCATGACAGGGGAGTACCTACCCCATCCTGTGCCCTGAGCCCCAGGCCACCCCTCCCCTGAACTGTGCAACCCAAATACATAGAGCATCAGGCACTCCAGTTTCCTTCATTGGGATTGTCTTAGACTTTCCAGCATAACCCTTGCCCTTTCTCATTTTTTCTGGCTGCTCCATTTCAATGTCCACTCAACATCTAACCCTTTCATTTTTATTTTTCATCTCTGGTCCCTTTCTAGCCACCTTGTACTAGACAATGAGATTCTGCTTCTACAGTATACAGCAGGGAAAATATCATACATAGGCTTTGTAATCAGATAGAGAAAGGGGTGTCCCAAGCTCTGCCATGCATTAGCTATGTGAGCAAGTTATTTTAAGCTCTCTAATCTTCAGTTTCCTCATCTGTAAAATGAGATCATTAATACCAGCCACATAGGGTTACTGGAAAGATTAAATAAGGCAAAGTATGTCAAGTCCAGATGCTGATAGGACATCAGGAATGGTCACACTCATCCCCTGGCTGTCCCCAGTGCCAAGCATTTTGAGTAGCTGCCTGGTACAAGTCAGCCCAGCCCAGTCCCCCTTCCCAGGCAGGCTCATGCCGACACAGCTGGGAACAGGGTAGGGGGACAAGAACAGCAGCCAGGCAGTGCTGGGGAAGAAATAGATGTGTCATCAAATTCGAGGGGAGTGCAGGTACAGAAAGAGGAGGAAAAGCCAGACCCACTGCCAGGGGAGGGTCCACGGCTTGGCCTGAGAACAAGGCGGGGTGTTCAGAGGTTAGTCACAGTGGTGCTGACTACATGGTTCATCAGGGAGACATAGAAGTTCAAAGTGAAGGGCTAGACAGAACATGCTTAAAATAACACCCAGGAAATGTAATAGTTTATGCCTCTCCAGTTACATACACCTCCATGTTTCCCTTCCTTTCCCGAGAGCAGAATGTTTGACAGAGGAGGACCAAGAGTGAAGACCCTGGACCCTGGATGAGAGAAAGGAAGAGGGTATCAAGCAGTGAGAAAGGCTCAGAAAGGGGAGGATGCAGTTCCAAAGATAAACTGTCAGATTCTCAGTTTTCTATTCCTTTGAAAAGAACTGTTGAGTTTCTTCAGCACCAGAGAGTAGATGCACCTTGTATGCCCAGGACCAAGCACAGGGCCCACATGGACGAATAAATGCCATTTGTTTTTGTACTCTCAGGAGACTCCATCCACCCCAACACTTACCATTAAACCTGGCCAGCATCCCAGCACCATGCCACAGAGCCAGTGTGGGCAGAAGCATTTGATGAAGGCATCAGCCAGCCTCTTCCATTCCCTCCCCCACTAAACCAAGCACTTGAATGTACCCTTCCTTGCTTTTTCATTTCCTAGCTCCACATCCTAACTCAATAGGCAGCAATTAGTGTAGTGGTTGGAAGCGAAGATGCTGGAATCAGGCTATGTCAGCTCCAATCCTAGTTCTCCTAGTTGTGTGAATTTGGGCAAGTTACATGTCCCCTCTGATCCTCGAGTTCTTCATCTGTAAGAGGAGAGATGGCAGTTCCTAACTAATCAGGTTGTCACAATGTTTAAACAGCTAATACAGGCAAAGTACCTACTTAATAGTAAGTGTTCTATTAATATAATAGATAATATGTAAATTACTAATATCTACTTTCAACCCCTTCCATGGCTTGACAACCCATTTTAGACTCTTTGCTCTGGGTTTCTGAATGCACCTCCCAATAGGCTGTGTCGTCTACACACCACTTAAGTGTAACCATCACCTACTGCTTTAGGAAGAGCTAGTGCCTCCACCCACTCCCCATTCTCACCCAACCAAGAAGCCTTCCTGCAGAAGAAAAGGTATAGACAATAAACGTGGTGTCATGGAATACCTTTAATAAGGTTAATAATAACAGTACCTTCAATTAGGGAATTTGAAGTGGACTGCGGGCAGCAAATATTCTGAAGAAAAATGCTACATGCAGAGCACTTATGCTCAACCTTACTTGGCTACAGTTTCTTGATCTGCAAATAGGAGTGTTGGAGCAGAGCAGTGGTTCCTAACTTCTGCATTATGTGTAACTTCAAACATCTGATGAACGCTATCAACTCTCTTTGAGTCTATAGTACAGACCCAAGGCTCAGACCCTGGACTGAATGATTTCTGAAATAAATTTTTACTTATAAGGCTATATAAAACATACACATATAAAGCAAGTTAAGATACACATATGGAGAAATGACATTCATCTAGTATACACTGTTATGTCTTTGCTGTTTAAACCTTGAAATATCTTAATCCTAGGTTTAAATGACAGCCATCCCAAAGCCCTCTCACCTCTGTGCTCCTGCTACTCTGCCCATTCCACCCCATCCCCCATACCTCATGATCTAGCAATTAAAGGAAATTATCTGACACAAAAGGAGGATCTTTAGAACCCTATGTTGCTGGCATGTTGATCAATTAGTGCCCACTATTTTGAATATCATTCCAGGTATACAGTAAATCTTCAAAGAACGGTGTAGACAAAAATGGCCTAGGAGATCAGAAGATGTCAGAAAAGTTTCAGAGAGAAGGTGACATCTGAGTGTCCTTGAGATGGTGTAGGATGCAGATAGCATGGAGGGATGAGCCCATTCCACAAATAGAGACAGACCCAGGGGAAGCAAAGCATGAAGAGTGTTCAGTGGGCAGCTAGGGAACCAGCTTGGGTAAGCAGATGACGATCATGAAAAAGCAGGTAGAAATCAACCCCTAAATGATTTTAAATGGCCAAGCCAAGGAATTTAGAATCTGTCGAGAATCGGATCTAGCCTAAAGGGATGAAGATCTAGACTCTTAGATGAATATCCCCACTAGCCAAACCTCATCACATTATTCTGAAACTTCCTAACCTCACAAGAGTGAAATAAAAAATTCAGAAAATAAAAAGGAAGTATATAACAGCAGATTATTATAAAGCCCAGGGGCTTTGAGTTTTGCCTGACTACCTCCTCATTCAATATCTGAGTCTACAATGTCCTTTTCAACTTCCAAGTTACTTGGAATTTGGGGCCCATATGTTATTTTCTCCTAAATTTTTTAGGTTTGGAGGTCAAAGCAGGGAGTTTCATTGACTAGTATACAAATGATCACCTCATGACCCCCAATTATTTGTGTGTGTGTGTGTGTGTATTAGTGTCAGTAAAAATTTCTAATTCAAGCAGCCACTTTATTTCATCCTTAGCTCAAAGCAGTTGATAAAAATGCATTGCTATAGGAACATTTCCAGGTTTGGCTGAGTACTAGGTTTTTGCACAATGAATATAAAACAGAAAACATTTAAAAAATATATTACTGGATAGAGCTATACCTTCCATATTGTAATATGTTCCTGATTTCCATTCAAATGGCTCAAGATTGAAGAGAGGCAAAGAGAAAAGCAGAGGAGAGAGGTAGAGAAAGAAAGGTAGGTAAAGAGAGAGCAAAAGAGATAACAAGAAAGAAAAGAAAAAATTAATAAAATTAAAGTATTGAATAAAAACTTGCTTGCAGCATATGAGGTAAATTTAGGGGTCACATATTCGTGACCTTGGGTTAAGTTAACACTTCAGCCAATCACCATGAAGTCTCCTGCCTTCAGGGGTATAACTGTCACTGCACTCCAGGCTGGGAAGTGCGTGAACGAGTATCATGGCACAAGTTTCAGAAATGGCCAACAGACCAGTTTGCAGAGGATCTCTCGCTAATTGGCTGCTGCCAAAACACCCTATCACAGATCGAGATTACTATTCACCTGCCTCTTTCCACAGACCCACCCTGACTATAATGTCAGCTCACCAAGTTGACAACAGGCTGGGGTCCCATCCAGGGGGCTAGAGCTCTGTTAAGATGGCAGGAACAGAAAGTAGCATAGGGTGAGAGCAAGTCAAGAGGCATCTAGAGGATGACAGCTATGAAACCCGAGAACCTGAAATCTGTCATTGTGGATCCAGATATGGGAGATGAATCCAAAAGTGGGGAGGAAAAGAGAGGCAGTAAGAGAGGGAGAAACAAGGACAGAAGAGAGCAAGACTGAAAAAACTGCCTTTGCCAGAGCCGTGATGCCCAAAACAGACTTTGATTCAGTTTCAACTACAAAATCTCACAGGATTGGCCACATATTAAGCAGGTTAACCTCTTCCTCCCTTGCTAGGAATGTCAACACATTCACAATTACTTGTACATGTACACACACAAGTCTGAACCTTGGCACCTCTATGATAAGATTACTAACTCCTCAATAAGAGATAACTATGGGCTACAATCAGGAAAGCATAGATCCTGGGTCTTGATTTAATACCAACCCAGTTGGGGACTTCCCAGTAGTCTCTTCTCTCTAGCCCCTGGTTTTTTCCTCTGTCAAACTATAGCTAATGTGAGCTAAACTTCTGGTGGTTTTGAAGATAACGCTAGAGACTGCATTGTGAAAGTACTTTGGAAAAACATATGTGTTATATCAATGTAAGAGATCATATTTTTAAAACAGCTTTGTGGACTACTTAGTATTCAGTTTTTTTTTTTTTCAAAGCCAGATTATCCCAAGATCTAAGCCAATGACAAACCATTTATGATTATTGTCAAAAGATGATTTTTGATTCCTAGATAAGCTTACCCTGACTTGCTTTAGGTTCTTCTCCCAATTTCACTGAGTAGTTTTATCCTAGTTTTCTAGACCAAAAAAAAAAAAAAAAAAAGCAGAATATCCAGTTATATTTGAATATAAGATAAATGCCAAATAATCCTTTGGTGTCTATATGCTCCAAATCATGCATGAAAAATAGTTATACCAAAATTGTACTCCTTCTTTACCTTAAATTCAAATTTAAATATACTCTGTATTTTTATTTGGTGAATCTGGCAACTCTATTTTATTCATGTTGATCTCTTATCCCCTCCTGAACTCAACAATTTTCAGTATAATAATGATCTTGGCCAAGATTACAACAGAAAGGGAGACATCAACTGCTAATTTGATTCTTCTTGAAAACAATGCCTTTTTATTTATGTATTTATTTCACAAATGCATTTCAGTATTTTCCTCAGAACGAGATTCTAAAGGCAAAAAACTCAGAGCTTAGAAAGCCTAGCTCCCTATCCCCTTCTTATCTCCATACCCTTGTTTCAGCCCAGCCTCTCCAAAAATAAACACTAATCTCAAAACAAAAAGAAAACAAACAGAACCGTGGCCTGTCCCAGCACCAACTTTAATTCTGAACTGCCAGTCACACATTAGAATCATGGAAGCATTAGAATATTCAAATGCTCAGGCCAAGCCCCAGACCATTACATCACAATCACTTGGGGCGATTCTCACACATCAGTATTTCTTAAAAGTTCCCATGTGATTCTAATGTTCATCCAGGGTTGAAAACCACTGTTAGCCTTTACATCTCATTTTTGTAGCAAGCCCAAATCCCTTAGGAAACATAGGGAGATTTAGGAATCAGGTGGTTGGGTAAAGGAAGTAAGGCAGCAAAAAGAAATAAGATCTGTTGCATTCTGTCCTCAAGTTCTGAATTTTGATTTGTTCTTTCTTTTACTCTAGCTGCAGCCACCTTTGCCATGGAGCAAATTTATCATCCAAAGCTTGTCATCAAACCTTCCTAATATTGGCAAATAGATTTAAAAGATGAGATGGAAATATGAATAATAACTAACACTATTAGAATTTGTAATATTTCATCTTCACAATCAGCCCTGTGGACCACACACACTGTACAAACAACTCATATTAAGTATAAGTAAGTTGACCAAGTTCCCCCATAGTATAACTGGTCCAAGATCAGGCTGTTTCTATGACACAGCAGTGTACCATCATGTACATCTGCTTAGAGTGTGTACTGTCCAGCTCCAGGAAGCATTATTCACTGTACTATGACATGAACAGTGGCTCTAGAGTAGAGCCGTAGACAATCTTCGCAATCTAGTATGGCAGCCATGAACTGCTTCCCCAGAGACTACTGATTAAAGTACCAATGATCACAGTTCTGCAAGAAGGAGACTAATTTGGGACAAAGTTTCCCTAAACAAGGTAGTAAATTCACATATTTTTTCCCCTAGCACTATGGCAGACTTAACTTCAAAAGGGATGGATGGATGTTAGGGGGAAGAAGTAAGAGCAAGGGTTACAGACAGGTCACGCAAACATGTCCTCTGATAGCCACATCATGCTCAGCATTTCCCAAACCCTCCCTATCCCAGAACTGGTCTTCTCCCATAACACCTCCTAACAGTTCATTTCAACATTTTTCATGTGGTAATTCTAGCCAAAGGCCTGGAACTTATTTTATATCCACACCCATTCCCTTGCTCCCTCACACACAGTAAGTCAAGATGTCCTGATATTTCACATCTCAAATAATTCTCACATCATTCCCTGAATGTCCAAACCTAACCACACATCATAGTTCAGGCTCTACTACTTCTTCTCTGGACTAATGTAATGACCTCCCAAGGTCTCTCCTAAGTCAAACTTTGTACCTCAACTCCATCTTCCACACTGCTACCACAGTGACCTCTGTAAGATGCTAACATGACATATAACTCCCCTGCTTAAAACCCTTTAGGCATTTGCTACTGCTTACAAGATGAAGAATAAATGCTTTAACATGATACATGAAGACTTTCATGAGCTGGCTGCCTATTTCTCCAGTCTCAATCATTTTCTACCTTGCCTTTTATGCTTTGGTAAAATCAAACTACTTGTAGTTATCACCTTATGTCATGTGATTCCACACTAATATGCCTTTGTTCATGGTGGACCTCTCACCTGAACTAACTTCTCCCTCTATAATACTTTCTTTATTGGACAACATCGGCCTAGTCTTCAATGCTCATTCGAGTGTCATCTTCTCCAAAAAGCCTTAATTCAGTACCCAGCATGAGTGAAGAACCTCACCACAGCCACTTCTATCATAGTTCTCACTATATTGTCTTAAAAATGCCATTTTGTCTGTGCATGTGATCTTCTCTCTCAGAGACCACAAACTGATGACCTAAGGGCTTAATGCAACCCCAGATGTTTTTTGTTTGCTTGCAGTATCTCTTTGTTAATTTTGTATTATGTGCAAGTATTTTTAACAAACGAGCAAAGTGATGTTCAATTTCTATTCAAGACAGAGTAACAAAGACCAGATTTAACCTCCTGCCTAAAACAATCATACCAAACAAAATAAAACAAAAAAAGACAAAAATATGAACAAAAGTTTTCAAGAAACCAGACATCAAGTAATGAAGGACAGTGATCCCTGAAAGGTAAAAAACAAATAAGGTAAGCCCTACCATTGCCTCAATGTATTGCCTTGAGAAAGTTGGCTATAGCAAAGAGGATGAGAATCTTGACAGAACTGAGGAAACTAAGCTAATCAAGGTGGTTAGAATTCACAGGACAGAATATCAGAAAAGAAAGAGTTGCACAGGGAAAGAACCCTGGATACCTGGAAAGGGTCCCCATTGAGTATTCAGCAGAATACTAATCAACAGACGCTTATGAAAAGACTACTGGAGGTAAAGGAAAGAACTATTCAAAGGATCAGGGGGGAAAGTACCCTGTACTCACATAAAGCCAGGAATATTGCCTATTTCTAACAGCTGAAATGGAAAACCTCATAATTCATAGGGCATTGGGTAAAGTAATCAGAAGGATCTTACCTTAGTAATGTGAAATAATTAGCCCTAGACTGGACAATGCTCTTGTACCACTTAACTCTTAAAAACAAGACACCAAGTGAATCAAAATACTTGCAAGTGTATCAACTGTATGCCAGAACAAAGGTTAAAAATATTTCTAAGAATACAATGATATCCAGCTTTCAACAAGATAAAATTCACAATGTCTGCAATCCAGTCAAAATTACCAGGCATGCAGAAACACCAAAAATATAATGACTTATAAGGAGCAAAGACAATCAATAAAAATCAAAATCAATTTAGAACTGACACAGATGTTAAAATTATAAACAAGAACACTAAAACAAACATCAAATGTAACAGTATTCTATATATGCAAAAAGTTAAGTAGAGATATGGAAACTACAAAAAAAAAGACATGAAGGTAATATTTAGAGATTAAAACTACAGTGTCAGAGATTGTAAAATATGTTGTATGAGATTAATAGCAAATCAGAAATTGCAGAAAAAAAAGAGTAAAGAGCTTAAAGGCTTAGCAATAGAAATTATATGAAAAGAAACAGAGAGAAAAAAATGGAAAGACTATCAACTGGACAAATTTACTTAGATGAATATATATGATATGGGAATCCCTAACAAAGGAAAATGGAGAAAAAATATTTTTAAAAATAATGGCTGACAAAACTATTTTTCTGTTATTTTGAGAAACAAACAAAAAAAAATTAAGTAGCATTGAGTTATAACCCAAAGTATCAAGTAAATATCCATGAGTCCATGCTGATATCAATAAATAATGGAATGAATGAATGAATAGGAGATAACAGAACAATTCTAAAAAATTTATAAAGATACTCTGCTCTCCATTCCTTAAATGTATGCTGTTCATAATGACTTCCTTTCACAGCAGACAATATTAAAGGGGGGGGGGGTAACTTTACAGAGAAAAACCTGAAAATTCTACCTCACACCTCAACCATGTGATCAAGATTAACATGAACAATGGGAAGTCATGTTGATAGTATATATTCTTGACATAATGTGACTCTAACATGATTAACATGATGTGATATTATTCCCACGAACACATAACCCTAGTTGAACCATGAGAAAAACATTATAGGAATCTCAGTTGATGGACATTCTACCAAATATCTGACTAATACTACTCAAAACTGACAATGTCATCCAAAACAAGGAAAACCTCAGAAACTTTCACGATCAAGAAGAGACTAAGGAAACATGACAACTATAATGTGGTTTCCTGGATGAAGTCCTGAAACAGAAAAAGAACATTATGTAAAAACTAAGAAAACATGAATTAAATATGAGTTTTAGTCAATATTGTTTTATTAATTATGACAAATGCACCACACTAAATGTTAATAACATGGAAAACTGAGAATACACTATCTGGGAACTCAGTGCACCAAATTGTAATTTTTCTGTAAATCTAAAATTATTCTAAAATAAAAAGATGACAGCAGATTTTTCTTTAGAATCAACACAGATAAGACAGCACAACATCCTCTTTAAAGAATTAGAAAAGAATATTGTCCACTTAGAATTCTATGCTCAGCAAAAATTTTCTTTCAAAAACAACAATGAAATAAAGATTTTTCTCAAATAATCTAAAGTTGAAATACTTCATTAGAAGACCCACACTACAAGAAAAGTGAAAAGAAGTTACTCAAAGGAAAGTAAAACTACATGGAAATATGGACCTACACAAATAAGAGCATCGGAAATAGTAATTGTGTGTTGATCCATAAGAGTTTTTTCCAGTACTTAAATCTTTTTTAAAGTAATTAACTGTTTAAAGAAAAATTATGACAATGTATTGTGGGTTTAAATATATGCATAAATAAGATGTATGACAACAAAACTATAAAGTAAAGGGTTGGAAAAGATATTTCATGAAAATAAAAACAACAAAAAAAAAGTTGAGGTAGCAATACTTGTACCAGATAAAATAGACTTTAAAACAAAGGCTATAACAAGAGACAAAGGAGTACCCAGTGAACCCACTTCTGGGTATTCATCTGAAAAATCTGAAAACACTATTTCAAAAAGACATATGAATCTATATGTGCATTGCAGCATTATTTACAATAGTCAATAATGGAGGGAACTTGGGTGTCCATTGATGGATAATTGGATATAGAAAAGGTGGTACAGATATACAATAAAATATTACTCAGCCATAAAAAAGAATGAAATCTTGCTGAGTAAGTCAGACAGAGAAAAATGCCATATGATTTCACTGATATGTGGAATCTAAAGAACAAAATAAACCAACAAAACAGAAATAAACTCACAGATACAGAGAACAATTTGATGGTTGCCACATGGGAGGGGGAGTTGAAGGAATAAATGAAAAAGGATTAAGAAGTACAAATTAGTTATTATGAAACAGTCATGGAGATGTAGCATAAGGAATATAGTCAATAATATCAAAATAACTATGTGTTAGAGAGGGGTACTAGATTTATCAAGGTGATCACTTCGTAAGTTACATAAATGTCTAATTACTACGTTGCACACCTGAAGCTAATGTAATATTGTATGCCAGCTGTAAATGAAAAATTAAAAAATATTAAAAAGAAAAAACAGGATATATCAAAATCTACTCAAGTTTTTTAAACATACAAATATAGCAATAGAAAAAATTTAAATGATGGAAAAAGTTATACCACGTGAACACTAATTAAAAGAAAATGAGAAAGTATATGAAAACTTGAACATTATGCATGAATTTGCTCTGACATTTTAGAAAAATATACTGAATAACAGCAAAAACACATTCTTATCAAGTGCAAAGGAAAAATGTTCCAAATAGTCCATCTTCTAGGCCACAGAACAAGTCTCAGTAAATCCAAAAAGATTCAATTTATGCAAAATATGTTCTAACCACAATGGAATTCAATTAGAAATCATTACATTATCCCTGAAAACTTTCCAAATGTTCAAAAATTAGATATCGCATTTCTAAATAATCCACGTGCCATAGAATAAATCAGAGTAAATTAGGAAGTAATTTGAACTAAATGGAAAAGAAAACACAACATACTAAAATCTGTTGCATGTATCCCCAAAAAATGAAGTTATGTATACATAAAAACCTGTACACTAATGGTCATAGCAATTTCATTTATGATAAGCCAGTAAATGAAAAATACTCAAGTGTCCTTTCATGAGTGAATGGTTACACAAATTGTGGTACATCTATACCAGTGATAAAAAAAGAAAAAACTGAAAGATAGTTGAGCAAGATGGTGGACTAGGAAGCTCCAGGCCCTCGCTCCCCTATGGAAACGCAAAATAAATAATAACATAGGGACCAAAGTAGCTTTGTAAGGATCCTTGAAACCAGTGAAGAAGCTACATCAACCAGGTGAATGCCTAACCAAGAAAAAGCCACACTCAAAATGTTATACAGAATTTTGTGATGTTTTTCCTTGCCCTAGTCAACACTCTCCCTGGTAAGGCACAATCAAGTAGAACCCATTGAATTCTTGAAAAGAAGAATGAAACTTGCTTGCAGTGTTATGGCTTGTCATGAGCAGTCTAAGGAACTGGTTTCTTTCTTGCCCAAGCTGGAGCACCGATGCAAACAATGGCAGAGTTTGAATATCAGGTGAAGGGCATCAAAAGTTGTAGCAGGTGCTTGAGTGCATGAGAGCTCCAAGGAGATCGCAGATTTGAGGGCACCTGGGAACAAGATTATGGGAAGGGCAATAATATAGAAAATCTAAGGCCCTGAGAAGAAACAATGGTAAGGCTTATAGGAAATTAAGACATTTGAAATTCATGATATATATATAAGGGAATTGGTGGAGAAAGTACATGCATAGACCCAGAGAGCTGCATTCCCAGAAAAGACCTGAGAGTAACTTGAGCCTTCAAGTGTGGCTAATTAGCGATGGTCTTCCCTTGTGTGGAGTCAGTCTGCAAAAACTGGGAGAAGTGGCTGCTTTTTTCAAATGCTGATATTTTAACAAAAGATCACAAGGCATACAAATACACAGGGAAACCTGGCCCATTCAAAGGAACAGCAATGCATGACAATTATAATTCCTCTATATCCTTGCCAATACTTATTTTTTTTGTTTGTTCATTCATTTGTTTTCTATAGTAGCCATCATAGTTGTGTGAGGTGGTATCTCATTGTGGTTTTCATGTCGCTAATGATTAATGATGTTGAATATTGTTTCATGGGCGTATTGACTATTTGTACGTCTTTGGAGAAATATCTATTCAAGCCCACTGTACACTTTTAAATTGGGCTGCTTGTCTTTTTGTTGTTGACTTTTAAGAATTCTTTATATATTCTGGATATATATCCCTTACCAGAGATACGATTCGCAAATATTTTCTCCCAGACAACAGGCTGTCTTTTTACTTTCTTGATAGCATCCCTTAAAGCACAAAAGTTCTTAATTTTTATAAAGGCTGTTGAAATATTCATAGGCATTGCATTGATTCTCTGGGTTCCTTTGAGTAATACTGATATCTTAATAATGTCATCTTCCTATCAAGAGAACACAAAATGTATTTGCTTTTATGTAAGTCTTCTGTAATTTCTTTCAACAGTGTTTTGTAGTTTTCAGCATACTAGTCTTCCACTTCCTTGGTTAGATTTTTTTTTCTGAAGTATTTAATTATTTTAGGTGCTTTCCTAATTCTTCTTCAGATTTTCCATTGCTAAAGTATGGAAGCACAACTATTTCTAAGGCATCAGTCTGTATCCGACAACTTTGCTGAATTTATTAGCTCCAGTAACTTTATTGTGGATTCCTTAGGATTTATTATATATAGGGTTATGTCAGCTGCAAACTGGGATAGTTTTACCTTTTCTTTTCCAGTTTAAATGCCTTTTACTACTTTTTATTCCTAATAGCTCTGGCTAGAACTGCCAGTACAATGTTAAATAGCAAAAGGGAAAGTAAGCATCCTTGTTTTGTTGCTGATATTAGGAGAAAAGTGTTCAGTCATTTACAATTGAATATCATGTTAGCTGTGGGTTATTCAGAAATACCATTTATCACGTTGAGGAATTTTCTCTATTCCTAGTTTTCTGTGAGCTTTTATCACAAAAGGGTATTAAATGTTGTGAAATGCCTGTTCTATATTAGTGGAGATGATCCCGTGGATTTCTTTCTTCATCCTATTAATTGTGATTTATTAATTATATTGAACTGTCCATGCATTCCTGGGACAAATTCGACTTGGTCGTGGTGAATAACACTTTCTATATGCTGTTGGATTCATTTTGCTAATATTTTGTTAAGAAATTTTATGTCTGCATTTATAAGGAATAATGGTTTAATTTTCTTTTCTCGGGATGTCTTTATCTGGCTTTTGTATCTGAGTAATGCTAGTCTCATAGAATAAGGTAGGAAGTGTTCTCTTCAGTTGTTTAGAAGAGTTTGAGAAGGACTGGTGTTCATTCTTAAAATGTTTGGTAGGATTTAGTGAAGCTATCTGGTCCAGGATGTTTCTTGGGAGGTTTTTGGTTACTTATACAGTCTCTTTACTCAAATGCTACACGTCTGATGAGAGTTGCTACTTCTTCTTGAGTCAGTATAGTTAATTTTTGTGTCTCAAGGAATTTGTCCATTTCTTCTACATTATCTAATTCATTAGCCATTCAATTATTCATAGTATTCTCATAATTTTTTTTATCTTCATAAGGTCTCTAGAAATGTTTCCACTTTCATTTCTGATTTTCATTATTTGAGTCTTCTCTTTTTTCATTGTCAGTCTAGCTAAACTTTGTAAATTTGTTGATCTTTTCAAAGAATCAACATTTGGTTTTATTGTTTTTCTTTCTCTTTTGTCTTTCTGTTCTCTCTTTTTCTCTGCCCTATTTTTTAAACTATTTTCTTCATGCTGCTACATTTGGGTTTAATTGGTTCTTTTTCTAGTTCTTTAAAGTATAAAGTTAGGTTTTGATTTGAGATCTTTCTTCTTTTAACATAGGCATTTACAGATATTTCCCTGTGAGCACAGCCTCACTACATCCCATAAATGTTTGTATGTTGTGTTTTTATTTCATTACTTGTAACTATTTTTTATTTTCCCTTTTGATTTCTTCTTTGACCTATTTGTTGTTTAAGAGTATGTTATTTAATTTCCACACATTTGTTATTTTTCCAGTTTTCCTTTTGTCATTGATTTCTAACTTCATATCATTGTGATCAGGGAAGATACTTTGTATGATATCTTTTTAAATCTATTGAGACTTGTTCTGTAGCCTTAAATATGGTCTATCCTGGAGAACATTCCCTGTTCACTTGAGAAGAATATGTATTCTACTATCGTTGGGTGCAGTGTTCTATAGATGTCTGTTAGGTTTACTTGTTTTACTGTGTATTTCAAATCCTCTATTTCTGTGCTTATCTGATTGATTTAGCCTTATTAAAAATGGAGGACTGAAGTCTCCAACTATTATTGTAGAACTATTTCTCTCTTCAATTCTGTTAATTTTTTTGATTCATATTCTTTGAGAGTCTATTATTAGGTACATAAATGTTTATAATAGTTACATCATAGTGCCATTTGAAAACTTTTATTAATATATAGTAATATTCTTTATCCCTTGATTTTTTTTATTAAGACCTATTTTGTCTGATATTAGCATAACCACTCCAGCTCTTTTTTGGTTACTATTGATATGAACTATCTTTTTCATTCTTTCACTTCAACCTATTAGTGTATTTGAATATAAAGTGAGTCTCTTGTAGATAGTATAGATGAGTCATATATTTCATCTAGTCTCCCAATTTCTGTATAGCTATTTTGTTCCTCATTTCCTCCATTACTGCCTTCCATTGTGTTTAATTTTTTGTCATGCAACAATTTTGGTTCTCTTCTCATTTTCTTATATGTATATTCCATAAATATGTTTGTGGTTACCATGAGGTTACATTTAACACCCTAAAGTTATAACAATCTAATTTGAAAAAATTAGAATATTTAGAAGCACTGAGCCCAAGTTCCCACATGGCAACAAATAGCTACAGCCAAATAGCAGCCAGACTTATACTTTGGTTTGCCATAGACCAAATCACTTCTTGTTTTTCTCACATATATGCTATTTTCTTCATTTATTATTTTCTTGGTCTCCGCAGACACCCTAGGGTTTGAACCCTGTCCCATCTTTGTATTTTTAGCATTATCATTAGTGTCTTAAACATTGTGAAGACCCAATTGATGGTGGTTTTTTCTCTACTGATGAGAAGAAACCACTAACTTCCAAACAAAGTCAAAACTTTTTATTTTTAAATCTCCTCCATCAATTAAAAAGTATTGTTGATGGGCATCAAAATGACACAGCTACTTTGGAAGGCAGTTCAGTTTCTTACCATAAGTGACAACAAAAATGTGCTACTAGATATTCACTCAGCTGATCTAAGAACTTATACCCACACAGAACCAGCAAGCGAATGTTTAGAGCAGCTTTATTCTTAATCACCAAAAAGTGGGAGCAACTAAGATGTCCTTCAATAGACTAGTGGATAAACAAACTCTGCGCATCCACATCATGGTATATTCAGTGACTGTAAAAAATGAACTACCAAGCTGCAAAAAGACATGGAGGAATCTCCAATGCATACTGTTAAGTGAAAGAAGCCACTCTGTATTATTCCAATTATATGACATTCTGGAAAAGGCAAAACTATAGAGATAATAAAAATATCAGCATTTTCCAGGATTTGGAGGGAAGGAGAGAGGATTAAATAGGTGACACACAGTGGACTTTTTAGGGTGGAGAAAATAGCTGAATTTGTCAAAACCTACAGAACTTCATAGCACAGTGAACCTTGATGTATGCAAACTTTTTTAAAAAAATCATTTAAGAGTTGGGGGAATAACAGAATGGAAAGAATAATATAACAAAACAATATAATGGTCTTACAAATGTATAAAATAACCTCATTGAAGGAGATGGGAGAAAAGATACTGGCATAACAGACTTTGGAATCTGTAAGATTAAAGGCAAAAGAAATTGTTTATAAGCACTGTGCCTTAGTTGATAAAAGTTGTGTCCCATGGAGTACAGATTAACCATCTTGATACCACTATAAATATATACTAGAATTGAACAATTAAATAAATGGATGGCAAATGGTGAGAGACAGGTTCTCACTGTTGGATGGGAGGTTACAGATAATCAAGGGAAGGAGATTAGAATGATCCATCTGGAAATAGAGTTGAAGATATCAGTATGAACTTATACTTAGTTTAATATAGATATAAATGGTAATATACAAAAATATTTATAGACATATGTACATAACAGGTTATTGTACACACATATATTTTCTTGCTTTGTCATCTGACAAGACTTAGAAGCAACACTTCAGTACCAATGAACACACCTAGCACTCAGACCCTTTCTTTTGATGACCCCTGCCTACTTCCTGCTGGCCCCTCATTTCTCTCTTCTAAAGTGTACCTCTGAGATAATCTATTTTAATTCCTTCTTGTTTTTGAATAAGAAAACAAGGTTTTAAAAAGATGGCTTTTCCAAATTCATACAGCCTGAAACTCCTTGTTATTATTCAATGACTTTCATTTACAGGGTAATTCCCAAACTATGGGGTGCATGTTTATTGCATTTTATAAAACAGGAGACCTTTGGACTTTCTCTTCCTCCTAAACATTCCCAGCATCTCTTAGGACTAGAAAGCAGTGCTAGAGATTAATTTTCCCTGGTTCCTTTTTGCATTCTTTTTTAATAAAAACTGATCACAAGATTTTCTCGGACAGGTGTTGCATTTTCTTATGAGAGTAAAGGAAGAACTGAATGAGTTAGAGTTTGTTAGCATTAAGCTCTTTAAAACAAACAAACAGAACAGAGGACATTTTGACTTGGCCCAAAATTAAAGAAACTGATTGAATGATGCGCTTATCTACTTTTTCTTTTTTTTTTAAGTTTCATTACATAACAAGGGAAAAATCATCTCAAATTTTCCTGGCCCTCACCCTTCCTGCTTCTCTTTGCTTTCTTTATGGTTAAGCAAAGATGCTCAAAAATTGGCTCTTAAAAATATCTGTAAAGAAAGAACCTCGTTATGAAGTTGGTAATACACTCTTGTTTTGCTTTCTCTGGAGCTTCCAGATATTTAAACTCAAATTTCATACAAATGGACACTGTCTTAATCATTCCCTTTTGTTTTGTTCGATTAGAATAACACTAATTCACAATTACCCATAAGTCATCTTTTTCCAATGGCACTACCAACCTCTCCATTTCACATGTTCATAATGTAACTTGAGAATAATGTTTTCTTCCCAAGGTCTTGCATCAGCTGGGGCTCTCTTTTACTCCCTCTTTTTCCCCACTCTTTCCTAGCACACCCTCCAGTTCATCCAAGCTAAAATCTCTCTCTCACCCCACATCTCTCTCACACACATATATGTGCACATGCACACATGTACATATATGCTCACAATTGTATCCACAGCCTAGATGCTTCCAACACTCTGTGTATAAATCCTACCTATCCTCAAGGACTTGGAAATGTTTTACTTTTTCCAAAAATAGTCCCTAATTTGCACAGTACCCTGCTAGGCACTGTTAAAGACAAAGATTAGTTGTACATAACCTCTGTCCCCAAGGAGCTAGTAATTTTCATTGATCTCAACTCAAAGCTACTAAGACATTTCATCTCACCACAAGCAATTGATTACATAGAATATGTCTGTTTTACTCTCTACCTCAACAATAGACTGTTAGAAAATAATTTATACATTGTACTTCCATAGTCTTTGCTTCCCTATTCCAATTTAGAAGCAAGGTGGATGATAGGGAAAGGAAAGTTGAGAAAACAAAAGCCTAGGGAACAATCTCAATAGCCTTGAATTCTAGGCAACAGAGTATACAGATGTATTATAAAGTGTACACCTGAAATTTACATAAGGTGATTAACCAATTTTTCACTTATTTCTTCCACACACTTTACATACTTACTTTTATTTTAGTAAAACCACTGTTGTTGTAATTGAAATTTTTTACATATTTTGGATTCTATTGACTGTAGTAATATTAAAAAATAAAATATAATTGTATTAAAGTTTACAAAATTCTACTGTATTTTAAAGAAAAGTAGAAATGTCAAAAGTTGTATATGTTCATAATATATGCTTCAAAAAATTATTTCTCCTAAAGTTTTCAAAATGATCTATTAAAATTAAAAGACAAAAAAACAAATTTTAATAAAAATTTCAAAGTTTAAGTCAAAATTACTTAAATAAAGCTGGCTTTAATATTTTGAAAATGTAATTACATCTTACTATGACATATTTTATAAAAATAAACCTATTTCTAATTCAATGTCCATCTAGCTGCCAATGAATAATTGGTATCACATTTCACAATGTTATGTCTAGACACACACATATACAAATTTAAGAGTATTTTTGTTTAAAATTGCAAAATGTTCAGCTGCTGTGAGCAACTGTTGCAAATATTATGCTAATCTGTGAATAATTCTGAAACCACAATTTAAACCTGAAGAGAAGCAAGAAATGGATACTGGGTTCTACTGGAAAATGACACTTTATTATGCAAGAATCTACTGCATTCATTCTATCCGAGAAAATTGTTTGACAAACTATTTTTTTTACATTTATGTAAGTGTTTCCATCACTCACATCCTCCCCACTCACCTAAGCAGCGTCCTTCTCTAAGTCTTTAGAGATACCACCTACAGACCTTCACAGCATTTAAATATAATTCCCTGCAGTTTTAAGACTGAAGGCAGAAATATCTCCCTGGAGTCAGTCACGAGAACAAATGTTTAAGGTATATCTCATGACCAGCAATGAGCACCAAATCCCAAGGCACAGAGGCACTCCTGTGATCTTTAGAAAATTCATTTTGTCATTTTGCATTTTGTGCCCAAGACCAAAAGCAGTATTTTATGATTGGTATCATCCTAAAAATAAGAAATACTGGGTCCATGAAAAAAGAACATAGTACTCTAAAAAGGGGAATATTCAGAATGTAAGAAAGAACTCTTGAAAAGTAAAAACATAATAGCAAAACTTCTAAATACAGCAAAAATATTAAGAAATAATGTTGAGGAAATATCCTAGAAAGTAGAAGTAGAGAGAGAAAATTGGTGAGGTAAGTAAGGAAATTGGAGGATCAATCCAGTATATACACTGGCCAACTAATAAAAATTCTAGAAAAAAAAATAGGGAAGTGAGTAACAATTAAACAATAATAATAATGATGACAACAACAATAATAATAATTTCCAGAACTGAAGGATGTGACTTTTCAGACTGAAAGACTCACTTAAGAAGCAGTGCAATGAGTAAAAAAAAAATCCAAATAAAGGTGCATCATGTGATATTTCTGAATACAAGGGACAAGCACAGAACCTAAAAGTATGTGGAGAACAGAAATATGTTAATTTACAAAAGATATATAAAATGTCATTAAAATTCTTATTAGCAACACTGGTAGCTAAAAACAATGTAGCTATACCGTCAAAATGTGAGAGAAAATGGATGCTAATCCAGAATGATGTCCCCAGACACAATCAATCAAGTATGTGGATGAAATAAAGATATTTCAGATATTTGGTATACTCCAAAAATTCTCAGATATCTTTCCCAGTAAGCTACAGAATGACAGTGAAGAGAAGCCCAGAATGGCAATTCTTCAGGAGGCTCAAGAGAAACCAGATGGACTAGAACTGATGAGGGAGGTTCCCAGAAGAAGTTCATCAAGAAGAAAATAAAAGTCACAGAACACCTGACAAATTCAGAGGAGATTTTCTGATTTGTTTCAGAAGAAAAATTGAAAAGTTTAGTGACTGGAATAAAATTTAGCAAATAAAAATGTGACCATAATTAATACCAGGGGAGTGAGGGAAATAGAAAGTTATTTAAAAAAAAAAAAAGAAGAAGAAATAATGTCCTGGCGTGCTGTGTAGCTCAGCTGTGAATATGAGATACATGGTAATAATAATGTAAATGCTGAAGAATGATTTAACCAAAAATTTTGAGAAAACCATATAGGAAAAATAGGGGACTAATGGGAGAGAACATGCATATGTGTGTGTGCATGTGAGTGTGTGTGTGTGCATATCTGCATGCATAGGCAACATACTGAAATAAAAAATGCTAATATAATCAAGGTATTTAGGGAAAGAAAAAAAGAAACAGGTAAGAGTTAAAAGTATTGCCCCAAGAATGTCAGAATTGGAAATGAAGGCAAATCTGGCAAAGATTGCTGTTTTTTCATTATATATCTCATATTATTTATTGACTTTTTAAACCATGTACATGTTTTTCTTTGATAAAATTCAATTAAAAATTAAGTTGCCTGAGAGACTGTGTGGAATGAGATTGTTTGTGACAGATTGTGTAGCAATTCTAGAAAAATGAGAATATAAAATGACCAGGGGTAAAGAGTCATATTGCTTCTTAGCATTAAAAAGTCTACTTTAGATTCAAGGTCATAACTTTAGAGTGAGGCTAGCCAGTGAGATTGTATGTTTTCCTGCAACTACATTTCTCCAAGCTTAGGTACATGTGCTAAGCAGAAAAAGAGTTAGATTTAATCACATTGTGATTTGGCCAAGTGACTATGATAAAGAGTGGGAAGGGAATCAAAGGTATCTGCTGGGATTATAATAATTGCACAAGGACTTCAAGATAGATAAAGAAGGAATGAGGGTCAAGGGGATGCAGACAGAGTAAGTATGGTAGGACCAATGGATGGGCAGTAGGATAGACAGAGCCTTGGCGTTGGGCTACAAGAAAAAGTGAAAGAAAAGAATAACAGTGTTGGATGGAGAGGGGACGAGCAGGGGATTGAGATCATGGACATGTTGTAGTCTTTGGCGATGAAAGGTTGGGAATAGAATTGAGGAGTGAGTGGCTGAGGAGAGGTAAGGACGAGATAAAGAGAAGAGTTCAAGGAAGAGGGTGGACGGGACTCCCATGGGGAAAGTGACCACGAGTAATTAAAAGAGAAAACTGAGGGGACACTTGTTGACACCCACAATGACAGGTGTTACCTTCCTATTTTATGTCTGTGATCTTTAGACCCCTGAGTTTATAAATTCAGAATGAAAAGAGCTGTTTTACCCAGCCTGTGGTAAACCCTGTACTCATTCAGGGGGTAGAGATGGAGCATATTTTGAAAACCCACGCAGATGATGACAATGATGCCTTCATTGAGTTTTTGATGCCATTCAGAGAGTTTTTGGTGGTTTTAATGTCCTAAATAATAAGATACTGGGTTGCTATCTTTTGTTTCAGGGGACACTATTGAGTTCTACTGTGTATCCACTCCATCTTGTACCCAAATGGATCAGGCCCACACATA
Organism: Macroglossus sobrinus; assembly: GCA_004027375.1. Taxonomy (NCBI): domain Eukaryota; kingdom Metazoa; phylum Chordata; class Mammalia; order Chiroptera; family Pteropodidae; genus Macroglossus; species Macroglossus sobrinus. Next base: position 90,047 of record PVKZ01002967.1, read on the forward strand.
CAGACCCAATGGGAGTTCTTAGAAGCCTAGTGTCAAATTCTGTCTTCTATACCCATTTAGACTCACCTCGGTTCCTTCACTCTGCTTAGCTCTCCAATCCCATGATTCCATACTTTAGATCCTAATTGCCATTTCAGGCTCCCTTATCGAGGCCACCATTTTATAACTCTTCCGCCAGTTATCTTATTTTCGAACCTGAATCATGATCACCACCTACTTTGGAACACCCTCAGCTTCAAAGCCTCAAATAATACATCCCTTCTGCCCATCCCAGTCCTACAGGTGGGCCAGAGCACTCAGCACATGAGTCATGGTGACAATGAGCACACGCCCTGTTTCCAGACACTTGTCTTTTCTTCACATTCTTACTAAACAAGATGTGTTGGGGAAAAAAACTAAGTGGTATTATAGATCCACCAGATTTTAATCCCATAGCATTATCTTTTCTTCTGGGAATAAAGATGAAGATGAATGATCCAACGCTCTTGCCCCAGGATGTTCTATGACTCCAGCCCCAAAGGCCATCCTTTGCTTTTCTGCAAACAGGGATCAAGCATCTAGCATGTGCCTGGCACTGTGTTGGAGGAGGGTTGGGTTACAACAATAAACAGGACATCTCCAACTCCCCACTAATCCCTTAAACAAATGAGTTTTAATATAGATTTCCTCTGCTTTTAGAATAGAAGTCTTCATCTTTAAAATAAAGAATAATTTTTTGCTTTAAACCTTGATTTAAATAAAGTAATGAAATTTCAATACAAATAAAACTTTACTGTCAATTATCTCAAAATCTTTCTACAATTTTACATTAGCTAAGAAGTTATACAGCCTAAAAATAAAGTTTGAACAATTATTTTTAAATCCAATTTATAATTTTTCTGGGTATTTTATTTTTTCATGAAGAAACTAGATTTAACCAACTGATAGGCTCTTTTTAAATCTTTCATTTATTGCTCTTTAACTTTTCACATATCTTATTTTCCCAGCTAGGGCAAGAACTATTTTTTAAACTTTCTTTGTATCATTCACAATTCTCAACATCATGCTAGATACACAGTATGCCTTTAATGTGTGTGTGTGTGTGTGTGTGTGTGTGTGTGTGTGTGTGTGTGTGTGTATTTGGGGGGATTTTGTTGTATTTGTAGTAATATACAAAAAAGTTATGAAGAATATAGTTATTTTCTTTAAAACTATCCATTATCTAGTAATTGCTTTATACTTGTGCAAGAGAATATCCTTACTCTTAGAAAATACACATTGAAGTATTCAGGAGTAAATAGGAGCAAAGTCTCCAATTTACTCTCAGAAGTTCAGGGAAAATAAATAAATATGGGGAGGAGGAGAGAATAAAGCATAAAAGCAAATGGAGAAAACAGTCAACAGTTGTTGAATTGGTAAAGAAGGGTATATAAAAGTTCCCTGTCCTATCTTTGCAACTTTGCTGGAACTTTGAAATTTTATAATAACTAAGTTACCCCCAATAAGTCAATATCTAAAAAGAAATGTACCCTAGAGTGAAAAGGTTTGTCATGCAGTGCTCTAGAAAGCAGAAGGGGACTTTTTTTTGAGTGCTGAGTTCCAGATGATGGATGAGGTGGTGAGCCATCAGGAGTTTCAGCAGGGAAAGAGCCCCGATGGTAAATGAATTTTCAATTTTGCTAGGCTGAATTTGGCTCTCAGGCAACTCATCAGTCAGAAGTTAAAGAGCTCTGGGAAAATCTCAGCACACGTGTTTGAGCACTCTCTAGGACTGCTTCTGGAAGCCCTGCCCTGCCCTGAGACAGGTCCACCCTTGAGACACTGTCCTATGGAAAAGGAAGTCAGTGGAACAATGAGTTATAATTACAAGAGAGACTAGATGGCTGACAGGCTGGGAAACAGCTGACATCTCTGCTTCTGAAAGCAATTCAAGGTTAGCTCCCTAATGCTAGGTTGCTCCTGAAATCTCAAACACTGCCTTCTCAACCACCACCCCCCCACCATAAGTCATCACCAAATGCCAAAATGTATCAACTCATGTGTTCCAGCTCCTGTGTATTGATGGGAATTTACAATTCAGAGACAAGTATCTTGGTCCATTCTGCAAAGAAAGTAACTGGCGTTCCAGCTCCCACCAGATGAGTTCTCCTGCAGTGATGTGTGAAGCCAAGGGTGGGCTTCTTGTAAACTGGTGAGGAATTAAGTCAAGAAGCTTCAAGGGAATGAACAGATGCTCGGAGAAAGCAGGGGAAGGCCAAAGCTGACCACAATTATAATGTCTGAGTCAAAAGTCAAAAAGTCATTCACATGCCAAGGGCCATTTCCTCCACCTCGCCCCCACCCCGCTATGCTGGAAGTCAATTCTCCACAGTGCATGATGAGTCAGGCATGAGTACTTTGATTACGGCTCAGCTGATGTCATTCAAGAAAGCAGGGGGGTCACCCACTGCATCAGAGGAAGAGACATTTGACTGAGACAGGTCCACCCTTCAGCCCTCTGGGGAGCCTGACATTTCCAGGACACGGAAAACAAACTTCCTCTTAAGAAGGAATACGCTTTCAGTGTGGGAAAAAAATGGAAGAAAGAGAACCGGAGAGGGTCAATACGTGCTTACCCTTGGCCGAAAGCCCACAATCAGGGAAACTTCTGTCCTTTTAGAAAAGGTGAAAGCATCAAACGTCCTCTGGTTCAACAGCAGATCCAAGCCACTGCACGTACACAGAGAAAAACTCAGGCCTGACTCAACAGAGCCTGCTGTGCCAAGTGACCTTCTAACTCCCTTTCAAATGAACTCTTTGCTCTCTCAAGAGTTAACACCTTGTGCACAGAACAAGTACATTCTGAGAGGCTCCCTAGTGTTTGGCACCAGAACCATCTCTGTGGTGGCGGGGAGAAGATTCCCATACAATAGGGCTAATGACGTAGGCGACTGTCATTCAGCTAACATTGAGTTCCCACTGTGTTCGGCCACTCACTTTTATGTAGATTACCTTATCTGATCCAGGACAATCTTGTGAGGTAGGTACTATTATTTTCTCCACTTTATCAATGAGGGAAGTAAAACACCAAAAGACTAAGTAATTCATGTAAAATCACACAGCAAGTGAATAGAGGAGCCAGGGCTTGAAACCAGACAGCCTCAATCAGTGCCATCCAACAGAACTTTCTGCAACAATCAAATGTTCTTTATTGCACTGCCCAATGTGGTAGTCACTGCCCTACGTGGTTATCGAGCACTTGAGATGTAATTGGTGCAACTACAAAACAGAATTTTTAATTTTTATTGAATTCTAATTCACTTACATGCAAATAGCTACCTGCTGCTAGTGATGACCATATTGAAACAGATCAGATCTAGACCAATTCAGAAGCAATGTACTTAACCGTGGGCTAAATAAATGCCAACATGTAGAGTTGACACTTACATTCTTTTAATGGATGGCAAGCCGAATTATAATAAGCATCAACATCATCCTTAAAGGGAAGGAGGACAAGCATGCGCCTATCAAGTGTTAGAGGAGAGAGCGTGGGTCACAGCTGCCAGGAAGAGGACATAGGCATACCTCGCGCTCTCCTGCAGGCACTGATGGCATGTGTCTCACCTCACCTGTCTCCACCTGCCACCCCTGTCCCCGTCCAGCTGCCAACAGCCTCTCTACAGCTCTGACCCCTGGTCCTGTAGCTGGGTCAGCCAGGGCGCTCCTCCTTCTCACGGGCACTGTGTTCAACACCAACCAGGATGCCAGAAAAAGATTGGCCTCAACCACCTGCCTTCTATCAGCTCACTCTCCAGAAAGCAGAGCTTGCTGAGGCACAAAGCGAGACAGTGTGCAAGTGTATGCATAGTAGATGGATTTCAGGGGGAAGAAGAATGATGAACTTGGGGTGGGTGAACAGTGAGAGATGGAATTCTGGAGGAAAAAGAATTTGGGCTGGGCTAAAAAAAATTGGGTGAACTTAGAAAACGACCTTGGAGGTGAGGCCAAAAGTACAAGGGCAGAGACTGAGGGAAGCAAGAATAGCTGTGGAGAGGGGCCGGGCACAGGCTTGCGAGATGGAGTGTCATCGACTTTCTGGCTCGTCCCTCCTTACCTCAGCTTTAGGAGCTCTGTGAAAAACATCTCTGTTCTGGAAGAGCCAGAAGAGAACCCGGCAGTTGGTCCCAACCTGCAAAATTTATGTAAATAAATAGATTTCAGAGACCACCCTTAAGGATTCTGTGGGATTGGGTGTGGGCCAGGGATAGTTTTGTTTTTATTTTGTAACCAGCGAATGGGGTGATCCTGATGCTGCTGAGCTCTCCTGGGCATTCAAGAACCAAAGATTTCAGCTCCTCCTTGTTCCAAGCAAGGACCTACTCAACTGACAGAAGCCAAGGTTTTCAAAGCCACCATTTTTGAAGCTGTCCAGGAAGAATGACCTAGAGTCCCTGGGGAAGCTGTTCTGGGAGGTCGTAGGCCCACCCCTCAGGAGAATCATGGAGGTGTGGGGGGAAGGGTAACCTGTCAAAAACAGCAGCAATTTCAAGGGGCCACATTGGAATTAAAGATTTTTTTCATGAGAAATTTAAAACAGTTTCTCCAATTTCTTCACTTTACAGTTGAGTAAGCGGAGGTTTAGAGAGGAGAAGTGACTTGTCCAAGTTTACACAGCCTTAAGTCTATAAACAGCAGATGGAAACAGGGGCCAAGCCCCTGCTACTTCTCACCAGTCCCCCAGACAAAGGCCATCTGCCCCCTGGCATCGACTCCAGAGCACCATCCAAAACAAAAGACAAGACCCTTTCTTTATACCCTTTTATGCTATTTTCATTAAACCATTTTACTTGAAAGCAGTGCATTATTGAAAAGCAGGCATTTATCTTTTGAGGGCTGTGTCCTTTGTTGTACTATCTCAACATTTTCCAAAGGCTCCAGGAGATGCAAGGGAAGATAAACCTCTGCCAACAAGATAAATGTTAGCATTTATTAAGGGAGAAGAAAAATTAAGTCCCTCAGTGTTTGCTGCCCTGTGGGAAGAGAGCGGAAGTGAGTCTTGTTTTTATTCTGAATTTCCTCCTGGTGAACACAGGGCCTTTGTGGTTTTGGACTCCCAGCCAAATCAACACATTTCCCTTCCTCTCCTTTTAAACAATCCCTACGCCTAAAGACACGCACCCTTCACCCACCTCTGATGTTCCAGAGCGTCACGTCAGATTCAGAGACTGATCAGATTCAAGGCCTTACCCACCCACCACCCCACCCCCGCTTCTGCTTTTGGTCAGCATTGTCCAGTGCATTGTCCCTGGCACAGGGGCAGCGGGTACTTCTCAGAGGCCAAGCACCCTGGAAGGCTAGGAAAAGAGAACCCCAGACATCTACATGCATGAGGATGAGGCTTTCCATTCTCTTAAGAAGCACCTCATTATTTCCCTACATGTCCACATACCCCCATCCCTTACAAACACTTTACAGAATGGAAAGAACCATGAAAGTCTGGAAGTTTAAAGGGCATTCATCTAGACCTATCATTGTGTAAATGAGGACAACTGAGGTTTGAGAATTTTAAGTGATCTGTTAAAGTTTACATTCCTATTTAGTGGCAGATAAGAAATCAGCCACAGGCCTCCTGAGGTTCTACAAAGAGCTATGTGTTCCTTATTATCACTTGGGAACATTGCATTCAGTTTGGGTCCTGACTTTGCAATTGATTTCCTGTGTTCCTGAGGCTCTCCATGCTTCAATTACTTTGTCTGGAAAATCAGGATTAAAGTGTCTACTCCACAACCCTCAAAGAGATTCAAGGACAATCAAATGACGCTGAACATGAGAGAGTTCTGAAAAGTGGAAAGCACTATTTTTTCTTTTATGACACTTTTCCCACCTCAGACGTATCTTCTGAAACAACCTCCAAAAAAGGGTGGTGATTTTTTATGCAGTTTTTTTTTTTTAAATAACCTCTCAGAAAGAAACTGAGATGGGAAGGTAACGGGCAAAGCTCATCTCAGATAACAGCTTGTTCTTTAACGAATGGAAAAGCCCAGATTGTGAACATTCTCAACGACACACTGGTCCACACGACAAGAGGATATTGCTGGGGAGAGCAGGGAGGAATTATCCCATGTGGACCGTTAGTCACAACCAGGCCCTTCCTTTAAAAAAAAAAAAACTATCCTACGCACAAGAGGAACTGAAAACGCTTTCCTTGCTTTTGAGCTGCTTTTGGGTTTGTGAGAGACCATGACAGAAACAAAGGAAAAGGCTCTGCCTATCGCAGTCTCCACTCCAGAGATTAAGGCCCAGAGCATTTCTGATGTTTTGTTTTTTCCTTCCCTTTCAATCTGTAGAAAATCACTAAAGTCAAAAGTAAGAATTTCTAAGAGGTACTCTGATGAGTGTGTGGGGCCAGAGGCAGAGCTGGAAGAGAGAATACAGGCTGTTCGCAAAGCAATGTATACAGAACTGACAATCCTGAGCCCTGTATCCCTGCCGCCCTACCCAGACCAATGCCAGCCTCACAGTAGTAGGTAATGGTTTCTTAAAAAAATAAATAAATACATCTCTAGGCATTTAGTAGAACCAGAGTATGGGATCCATTTATCTGGAACCAGAGTTCTATTTTTCCTCGTAAGATTTTTTTTCCCCCAAAGAAAAATAGTCATTAATTTCAACCACAGTCCTTAGGTATTTTGAAATCTTCTACTTACATTGGTTGTCACATAACCTAAGTTCAAATACCAATCTTTGCCTAAAAGCAAATATTTGTAAATACCAAATTTGAATTGGTTCCTCTGTGAGGCATGCTCTGACACCATTCTAGAGACGTGAGACACTTAGGGTGACAGTGTCACAGACAGAGGTTGGAACTTGAGCTCCCTGGGGTAGTTCTTCTAAGTAAGGTACCCAAAGGGTCCAAATTCTCCATGTCTATAAACTGGAATTTGTCTTACGTGAATATGCATCTAGCTGTTGGATTACTGAGTGCTGATACATGATAAGGACCTTGAAGAGGGGATTCAGGTCAATTAATTCCTAAAGCACCTGAGAAACCAGTACACAGTGCCTTTTACAGAACACACATGTACAGTAAATAATATGAGCTAACATAACACTCTGCACTAGGCACTGTGATAAGGGCTTTCCATACGTTATCTCATCTAACCTTCTCAACAAGTCAATGATAGAATCATTATGGATATTCCCATTTTCTAGATGAGGAACTAAGGCACAAGAGGTTACGCCAATTGCTCAGAAATCACACAGCTAGTAAGTGGTAGATCTGAGAGACACACCCTAGCAGGCAGAAGGCAAATTTTGCCTTAAAACTGCTGCACTACGCCACCCCAACCCACCCCCAGTCAACAAAGTCATCTCACCTTCAGTGATATTACACCACCTGCAAAGAGTCAGCTTTTCTGGGACAGCTTTGCAAAGCTGGTTTGTGTGTAAATCAGAATAAATCCAAGTTCTGCCTCAATAACAAAATGCTTCCAATGTCTCAGTGTCTCAGTGACAAGATGTTTGCTTCTTGTAGACTTTTGTTAGTTTCTGCCGAGATCTGGTCATGTAGCCCCAAACTGAGTACTGAGAAATGCAGGGGAGCACATGGACTATCTGGCCAGCCGTGACCAGGATGGCCACTGGGAGTACCCTTCACAAATCTCCAGGGACTTAGTAGAAAGAGTGCTGCTCTGAAGGATGAGGTTCCAGTCCCAGCTCTTCAACAGCATGTGAGTTGGGCAAAAGACTCCCTTTCGAGCTAAAACTTCTCCATTTCTCAAACAAGGTGATGATGCTATTGTTTCTCAAGGTCCACTCCAGCATATTTTATGAATCTACCAATGAACATCCTTTACCAAGGCCAGATACCAAGACTACACGAGTGCCGTCAGGAGGGTATGGAAACATCCCTCGATACTATGTGAGGCAAGGTTATTGTGGCACGAGTCAAGCTCAACGTTTTACTTGGACGGAGGGCCTGGGGAGACTGTTTGCCAACCTAACAGAATGGGGTCAGCGGTTCATGGCAACTCCCAGGCTTTTGGAGATGTTGGGAGCTTTTATGTTGGTCTTTACACCTAATAAAAAGCAATTTCCTCTTTTCAAAAGGCACTTTCTTTTTTTTCTGTTTAGGAAGATTAGTGGGTTTGGGTTTTTGTTTAGTTTTTGTTTTTGAAATTGAACGAACATTATCTTTTAAGGCTGAAGATAAGGGTAACAGAAAGGACATGTAGATTTTCCCAGGTCACAAAGCAAGGGAACAGAGCAAAGGGTAAAACCCACTGCCTTGGATGGGCCTCATCCTCAGGCAGGAAATCATTCTGGGATAAAAATTTCGGCCAAATGGTCCATGATGAATGAGTGTTAATAGGCCCAAACATAGATTTCATATCCTTTTGAACACACAAAGAAAAAGGGACTTGAGAGAATCGATGTTGGCCCAATCTAGCACATAAAAAGAAATGCCAATTGATACACAAGCCTGAACCAACCCGACAGATCCTCTCTGGCACTTTCTGGGAATAGAGCAATTTTACCTTTCCTGGAATGGGATTAAGGGCAGGTATGCCGAGCGGGTGGTGCCACACTGGCCAGCTCTCCTTCCTCAGCTATCTAGACTGGAACATAAGCAACTCATCCACCATGCTGTGTCCCCGCTGTGCTCCCAACACCCCCTCAACACACAGGCCCCTAAAGAAACATTTGCATGCCAGCCAGCGAGGCCAACCTGGAAAGAAAAGAAGGAATCAGTCACAGAACCACCCCCTTGCTTGGCAACATGAATAATTCCCAGGTGTATCTAAAGGCCAAGCTGCTAAAGCCACTTCCTTCTCTCTCGTCCCAAGTAACTGCCTGCCATTCAGTAGAGTCCCCAGAGATTTGAAGGACATCCAAACTGACCCAATTATACCCTAGGGGGCCTGACAATATCCCCAAAGTTTCGCAATAGCAGTATCTGAGGGTCAGTGCTCCTTTTTCTAAGTGTCCCCTTATGTTCCAGTATGACCTTACATTATACCACTCCTGATGATTTAAAAGTCCTTCCTCAAACATCCAGTATTTCATTTGATCTTTACAACAAACTTTGGGGCAGGTGCCAGGTGGACAAAGACTGTCATTCTCATGTAAGACGTGGGACCTACAGCTCATAACATTCGGAGCAGCCAGCCAGGCTTGCCCAATGTTCACGGGCACTGAGTGTTGCAGCTAGAACTTGAACAGGGATGTTCTCATCCTGAATCCAAGTTCCCCGTGGCATTCACACATGTCTTTGGTTGGGTGTCATGAACCTGACTTTCCTCTGCTGAGTGCATTAGGACACCAAAATCTAAGTCTACCCTTAAGTTCCAAGAGCAGGGGCCATGTTTCTCATGTCAGAGAGAGGGCTGCCTGGAAATGACTAGGAAAGTAAAGGAAGCTGAAGTCATGTCACATAAGGGCTGGGACAGAAGGATGTTCTAGCTGCTCAGGGACCCAACCCTGGTGGGAGGCCCAGACAATACCTAACCCATCTTCTCAATCATCCAGGATATAGGGGACCATTTTACTAAGAGACTTCCTGTCAATGCTCAAATGCTTCAGGATTCTCCTGGTCAACAGCCTCTTTTCCCAGGTATCCATGCTTCTGAGACCCCAAGGAGCATCTGATCACAGGATTTGACTAGTACAATCACCCAAGGAGCCCCACAGGCCTTGGGGGTCCCCTTCCCCACAAAGGTCCATTGGCCTCCATAGGAAACAGTTACAGAGCCAGCACAGAATGCACAGACACCCACTTCAACTGCTTTTACAGGCAAGGAAAGACCCACTTGAGTTAATTATCAGGACTCTGATTATCTGGAAAACACACAGAGAGTGACCATATCAGCTAGAGTGAGAAGACACAGGAAGGCTTCTTTTTGCCTGAAGCTTGAATCCTCACAAGGACAGGAGCAGGCATCATCTCATGAGAGCCTACACTCCTGTGGAGTGCAGGAATAGTTGTCCCCATTTTAAAAGCAAGGAAATGAGCCTCAGAAAGATAGATTGACCCCTGGTTCCACAGCTGGCTTGTGGTAGAGATGAAGCTAGAACTGCAGCCTTTCGAATCTCCCATCAGGCCCCCATTTCTTTCACTCATTCATCATTCATTTATCCATTTCGCAATAAGGTGCTGAGACCCATGAAAGAGTTTCTTATCAGTACAAACACCTCCTAAGGGACTGGCTCCCAGCAGATGGGGAAGGGGGTAAGGGGCATGGCAGGACAGGATGTTTCCACTGTGCAATTATTTGTAGATGAGAACATTTAGTTATACTACTGGACTACTGGGCTCTTCTTGCCATCTCTGCTCCCCTTCCCCATTCTCACTGAACCTTTTTCTGGAAAAGTCTTAAAAGTCAGGAAATCTTTTACCAAGATAAAACAGGGACTATCAATCAAGGGTTAAATCTAATACAGAGCTATTTCTTTTTTTTTTTCCTTGTATGATGTAAAAAATAGCATTTAGCCTCTCTGTTGTCCAGTTTCAGCTGTGAGATGAAGAAAACTTATCCCTGAGAACTAAATATGAATGAGAAGCTAATATCCAGTCAGTCCTCTCTAATGTAGCTGTACTAGCTATTAAGACATTTAAATATTTCCTTAATGGTTTGTATATATACACACACTAGAAAAGCCACTTCTCTGACCAGAGTCATCCATGCTTCCCATGATCTAGCTAGGAAAGGGTTAACCCCTGGACCCAGGAGAGGCCTCAGGAACCAGCTCTAAAGCAAAGCCCCATCCCTTCTGATTGGTCGATGCCTAGACATAGAGGGCTACAAAATATCTTCATCATCATCATCATCACCTTATAAATCAGAAAAATCAAATCTAAAAGGAAAAAGCAGCCCTGAGCCAAACCATAACTCTCAAGAGCTCAGCAAGGTAGCTGCTAAATTGTTAACAATAATAAAATCCTGGGTCAAAAAGTCATTTCCATGAAACCACAAAAGCTTTTCTTTAAACATGTCACTTCCCCCATTCAGAAACATTCAACTACCCGCTATTTCCTGTTTTGTTTTGTTTTCAGCTTCTCTGCCTGCCTTCAGCGCCCAGCTCAGCCTGTTCCCGGCAGGTCCCAGACTGAGCTCTCGCTGTTGCTAGGCTAATTTCCACACAGGCCACCCTCTGCCCCATCCCTGAGCCTTGCTCAGGCCCTTTCTGGGTCTGCCTTATCCTCCCAAATCCTTTAAGGTGAAGTTCATGTCCATCTTCTCCAAGAAGCTTTGCCCTGCCAGTCCGATCCTCATTGATTCCTCTCTCCTTTGAGTTCCTACAGCACCTACAGTTTGGATGATAGAAGCTTGAACTGCCCTGTTTGTTTTCCTCTCGTTTCAAGCATGTTAACCTATTCTCTTCAGTTACACCAAAAGGTCAAGAATCAATTCTTAGCCTTTTCCCAAAACCCAAAGCACTGGCATAAAGCTAACAACTTAGAAAATAGCGTGCTGCTTGTTGACTAAAACAATGATTGGCCCGGGCTTCACCAGTCTGCAGAGGGCCTGGCTGAAATGTTTCCACAGGCCTGCTGGGGACCCATTTTGGAAGACACAGTGGGCATTTCCCACATCTGAGTGCATACTTTTACATGTAGCTAATGCTATTCCAATCCCACAAACCGCTGGAAGATCTTAAAACCTGATTTGGTTATAGAAATCACCAGCTCTGTTACAGAATTTGCCTAAAGTATAATAAATACGAGCATAAACTCATCAACTATGAAACTGTCCTAAAGGAGAAAAACTAAGAACTGCTTTTTCTGTTCCCAACAAAATAATTAGCACCTCATTCACACCTTCCCACCAAGAAAAGGGAAGTGGGGGGTTCATCTCTCTTTCTTCCTTTCTTCCTTTCTTCCTTTCTTCCTTTCTTCCTTCCTTCCTTTCCTTCTTTCCTTCCTTCCTTCCTTCCTTCCTTCCTCCCTTTCTTCCCTCCTTTCATCCATAGAATATCATAGAGGAAGAGTCTCCTCTGTAGGCAAAAAAGCGAGACCCAAGACTGTCTGTGTGCTTCTCTTTGGAAAAGGCTTGCGTTTATTCTCAGCGAGTCTGACGGCATCCAGCATCCAAGACAATGAAAGGATGACAGACCAGATTAAGCTGAAGCTGTTGATCTCAAAATGTCAAACAATAATAAGGGCCTACCTACCTTTAGAGCAGCAAATCATGTAATGAAAGGCTGGGGGAGAGCTAAGGACAACAGGAGGTAAACAAACACAGTCACATTACAAGCGTGAATTGAGGAAGACTGGTGAGCTGCATCAGAATAACCTGAGAAGCCTATTAAAACAGATGCCTGGGTCCTACCCCCAGGAACTCTGACTCAATGGATCTGAAGGAAGGCCCAGAAATCTGCATTTTTAACAAGCTCTTCAGAACACCACTCTTCGAGAAATACTAAACTAAAAGCAGGAAAATTTAAAAGAAATAGAGGCTTAGCGTTGCAAAGAACACTAAAGTAGTCAGAAAATTTAAGAATCTGAGTCACCTGCAGAGAAGTATTAATAAGATAATTCACATATTCACATATATACAGGGCTAGTTTTCAAAAGGACCTCACCTGTGTGAACACCAATGTAAGTGTATTTGTTCAGCTTTATGCCAGTGCTCTGGAGTTTGGAAGAAGGCTGAGGATTGGTTCTTGGCCTTTTAGAGAATCCATCAACACGCATGAAATGAGAGAAAAACAGCACAGGGCAGTGTAAGCTTATATCATCCAAACTGTAGGTGCTGTAGGGACTCAAAGGAAAGAGGAACCAATGAGGACTGGAGTGGCAGGGCAAAGCCTCTTGGAGAAGACAGACATGAACTTCACCTTGAAGGACAGCAAGGCTCAGGGAAGGAGCGGAGGGCAGCCTATGTGGGAATTAGCCTACAATCCAGTATTTGTTCCAATTGACCTGGGCCTCTGCTGTGCTGGTTGTTAAATACTGTGCATGTTGCCATTGCATGAATACAGTAAAAGCAGCTGAATATCAGCCATAACAGATCTTAAAAATATGTAAGAGCTTATCTTTGTACAAATGACAGAAATGCAAAAATGCAGAGCAGAAGAGTTTATACAAATAAAACCGGAAGCTACTTAAATGTTCAAAGGTGCTTTTGTTTCTTTTTATCCTTCCTTTAACAGAAATATTAGGCAATTTGTGAAAAATAAAAGACCATTAATAGCATATGTGACAATGTTTCTGTCTAAAAACCCAAAGTCAGTCTCTTTGCTTATGGGCTGCTTCCCTCCATTCTCCATGTTTGAAGCAAATCCAGCCAAAGTGTCTGTACAGCCCAGGACATTAAGGAATCAGAAAGCTCCCTCTGACCTGGTCCACAACCTGGGCCCTCCTCAGGGTGATGGAGCTGTCCTAGCGCCTGTCCTCTTCTTACCCTCCTTCGCTTATGCCCTCTCCCCTGCTCTTCTGCCTCTACTTTGATCTGACCCTCCCTTAATCACTATGGGTCTGGTTCTCTAAATATCACTGGGCTTTGGAGAAATTACACTACAGAAGCCAAATAGATAAATACACTCTGATCTTAGACCTCAACTAGATCAAGCTTATTAGTCCCAAGGGGATGTTTATCTTGATGAAGTGCAACTTCAGATCTGGGTTCATTATTTGGGGAGGCCGCCAAATCAGTCCATGGTCAGGCTACAGGGAAAAGGGCGAGTGGGGACGGTGCTGACACAGTGCTCAGGCTGGACAGGCCCATAAATAGCATCGCTCTGACTTGCCTGGCTTCGGATCCAACTGAGAAATGAGAAAAATCTGTCTGTGATGGGACACTAAATTATTATCTTTATAGTTGATATTGCTGAGAAATGTGATAGTAAAGGATGTGATTTATACATGGAACAAGTGGGCTTTCTAGTCCCAGATCCTACAATTACCCCGATTTGACTAGCCAGTCACAGGAAAACACTCCCCTGGTTTTAGCATTAAAAGCCTCCCAACCCAGGAAACCCCTCAGCCTGTGCAGATCAGGATGACTGGTCACCTGAGTTGGGTCAGGGCAGATTGCCCCAACAGCATGGGGACGAAGCAGACTACACTTCCTGTGGAAGGAGGGAAGAAGGCCTGCACTGTGGTACCCAATTTCTCTTGCCAAAACTCACCAATCAAATTAAGTCACTAGAGAACAAGAGGATTAAATTGGTGAGTCTCTCAGTACATGGAAGGGAAATAAAAAATAAGTTTCCAACACCAAATATAAGTAACCTGGTCAATACAAATGAACCCTCAGCAATCCAACAGGGCCTAGTTGAAAGCCTGAATTCTAGGCTAATTTGGAAAGAACTGTAATTTTATGAGTTTCATACAACTCAAACTAAGCTTTAAAAGTATCATTTAATAATAATTGCATTGTAATAAAGCTTACTTGATATACTAGTGGCCCATGATCACTTATGGCCATTGATCAGAGAGCAGAAGTAATATGTGTGATTTTCTATCTGTATGTTCAATCTCTTGTGTGGCATTTGGAGCACTCCTTCCACCCTACTGTAGTCACTAGAAATATTCCATATCGCGACTGCTCTGAGTGAAGACAAGCAATGTGGGTGCAAGGTTGCCAACAGACCTGAAATGGACATGTAGCATGAGAAATAAATCTCTGTGGTTTCACACAATCAAAAAGGAAGAAAAAGAAGAAGAGGCCATTCTAAAAAGCAGAAACTACAATTATCAGGCAGTTACTCTAGGAGCAGACTGTTCAAAAAGGTGGTAACCAGAGTCATTATGAAGATCCCAACAAGGTCAATAACTGGTAAGAGATAAATTGCTAGAGGTATTCTACTACCAAACAAGTACACATATCTTTCTAACTCAAGAAGTGTTATTAGGCCTTCGATGCTCCTTGGCAATACTCTTATTTAAATTAATTTTTTAACTGAGATATAATTGACATACAACATTGTATTAATTTCAGGTATACAACATAATAATCTGATAAATGTATACATTGAGAAATGATTACCACAATAAGTTAACATCACTCACCACACAGTTACAAATTGTGTGTGTAAATGTGTGATGAGAACTTTTAAGATCTAGCTTTTTAGCAATTTTCAAATATATAATACAGTGTTGTTAATTATAGTCACCATATATAGTTACATCTCCAGAACATATTCACTTTATAAGAAGAAAGCAATTTTTGTATAATTCTCAATCAATTCCCTGCAGTTGTCCTCTCAAACCTTGGATCCTACCATTCCTTTCTAAAAAGTGAGAGCGGCTTTGCTTCCAGGAAGAAATAAGCAGGTAGAGCTGCAGAGTAGAGTTTGTGCAGCAGATCATTAAAAAGTCTATCAGAGAAAAGCTCTGGCGAGGAAGTGCCAATTCATGTTAATGAACAACAGTGGCTGCAGGTTAGAAACATAAGTTTTAGAATCACGGAGACCTAGATTCAAATTCTAGCCCTATGGCTATCTAGGTACATAACTTTGGCAAGTCAGAAAGCTCACTGAGCCTCAGCTTTCTGATCTATAAAAATAACGGTACACACTGTGAAGACTAAATACAATAACACATATAAAATGCTTAGCACAGTCCCTGGAACATAGTATGTGTTAAGTTAGCTGCTGTTACATATCTTTTAAAAAGCTGCTTCATAATATAATGTTTACATACCAATGTCAGTTAAATACTATCTGCAAATATAGTTATTGCTATGTTGAATACATTTGACTTTTTTTAGTTTTTTTTAAAGAAAAAAGTAAGTTAGCCATTTTCTCAAATATTTCTATGACTGTTTGAATTCCATAACCATGTCTGAGGTATCTCCACTTCTGGGTAGCAGAATTCAAAACCACGGAGTTTTAGCCTTCTTTCCTGTCTTTTCTTCTTGTATTTGTGTTGTGGAAAACAGTACACTTCTTTAAAGGTTAAAAATGAATTCCAGAGGTATCACAGTGAAAGCAAGCTTCCAAAGTGTAGAATAGGACTGAGAGCATTGTGTGTGGGGGGACGGGGGAGGCTGTCTTAAGCATTCTTATTTCTGTCTTTTTGATACTATTTATCCAGATTCTCCATGAAGAATAGATTTGCTAAGAAACTAACATGGCAGACTAGCCTCCTTTAAATATCAAAACTTTCTAATGATTCACGCAGGAGTAACTAGCTTGGACTGACAATGCAAATTGTATTCACATCATTTATTTCACACATTTTTATTGAGCATTCAGGTTATCTGTGCAGACAACCTGACCCCAGGGAAGATTTATGAATCTTTGGTCCTTCTTAATGTACTCTAGTTTACACAGAGTACATTCAGACAAATGTTTGAAGCCTGATCTTACTTGGCAGATAAAATGGTACTGTCCATGGGGTGGGGTGAAGGCAGGGAGAGGTGAGTACCCCTGGAACATGGAACATGCCAATTTATGAGCGATGAGGCTAGCCAGTTAAAGGCACCAAATGGGAGTGGGGAGACATTGTGTTGCTGGAGGCAAGCTTTCCTACTTCAAAATTAGATACCCCACACAGCCATAATTATTCGAGAAGGTTCTCTTCTCTCTGACCTAGAAATTTCTAGAACATCAGAGCTACAAACTTCAGGGATTCACCACCAAAGACACCATTATCATGGTGAATACATGAATACATTAGCCTGGGCTCTAATGTATTAGAGTACTACTGCAGTACTAGCAGTAGTATTTTTATTCAGATAGCGTGATAATCTAACAGATGACTGTGGTTTGACTCACCAGGTGTGGTCCAGAAATGATGTCCTTGACAGACAATCAAGGCCTCTGGCAGCGTGCAATAACATCATCATGTGGTTATGACTTAATTCAGCCAAAAGCAAAGAATTTTATTGCTTTATTTAACCAGATAAATTATGGGTTTTAGCAATCTTTTTTAAATATTGAAAAGATCACATGGATCTATAAACAAATTAGAGCCCAGGCTAAATGTCATTTACCTGTCTAAGTCTGTTACTTTATGGATGTGTGAATTACTCAAGGTCACATATCTAGTAAGAAAGCCAGATCCTGGACTTGTCACCTGGTACTCTCTCTGTTGTACCACATCTGCACAGGAAACAATGGACACTCAAACAAACTGCCAGACTAAACAATCAGCCAATTTCAAATAGATTCACCCAGGTCTCGCAGCACTCATCAGCCAATCCTTGGAGCGTTCTTTGGATAGCTAAATAACGAGAGAAACAGACCTCCAGTGAAGACTTGCCCCCAGGTACGCCAGAAAATTCTGGGGAAACGGACCAAAATACACCTTACCTTCAACTGGCCTGATCCCCACCGGGGACAGGGGGCTCCGGAACTCTGCTTTGCTGTTATTAAATATAACACAGGGTGTTAGCCAGGGTGCCTACGAATGTCTGACAGCTCCAGCCACCTCTACATTCTCTGTGTCCTCGCCCAGGTTGGAACCCTCTGCAAAGGCCGTTGCTCCAACACCCAGCCAAAGCTGCAGGAAGCAGTGTGTCCAAGCCAGAAAACCCTTATAACAGCTCATTAACCCTTCCACATAAGTTGAGGGTACTCGAGATTCACCCAAAGTGAAATATGGGGGTGGGGAGGGGAATACTTCATATTTCAGGCTCATTACTTTCATCCTTTACATAAACTTTCAAAGCCTAGCACCAGTCAGACCCTCAGCATAAAGGTCACTATAGAAGGAAGATGCAAACTGACTCATGACAGCTTCTTTTATTTGTGGGGGGAGGGTCATGCTTTCTGTATTTATAGGCTTTTTGTTTGGGTGGTTTTAATAGATGGGAAGGGAGAGAAGGGAGCAGAGAGAAAATAGAGGAAAAATCTTGGGCCCAAAAACATAAACATGGACAGTTTGTGCCTTAAGATAAACAGGAACTAACTTGTATAATGTTTGTAAACAGCAACCCAGATATGGGTCAGTTTATATCTGTAATTACAATTAAATGAGGTGTGAATTTTGGCCTCATTGCATATCGAAAAGCAATTCTTCATACAACTCATTAACAAAATACAAATAATTCAATTTAAGAAATAGGCAGAAGAACTGAATAGACAATTTTTCAAAGAAGATGCATGATTGCTCAATATGTACATGGAAAGATCTTTAGCACCACTTATCAGAAAAATACAAATCAAACCCACAGTGAGATGTCACCTCACACCTGTTAGAAAAGCTATCATCAAAAAGACAAGAGAAAACAAGTGTTGGCAAGTAAGTGGAGAAAAGGGAATCCTTGTGCACTACTGGTGGGAATGTAAGTTGGTTCAGCCACTCAAGAAAACAGTATTGAGGTGCCTAAAAAAATGACTATATGATCCAGCAATCCCACTTCTGGATATATAGCCAAAGACAAAAAAAACAAGATATCAAAGGGCTATCTGCATGCCCCTCTCAATTGCAGCATTTTTTATAATAATCAAAACATGGAAACAACTTAAGTGTCCATCAACAGATGAATGGATGGAGAAGATGTGGTATAAACATACAATGAAATATTATTCAGCCATGAGAAAGAAGGAAGTCTTGCTATTTGCAACAACATGTATGAAACTTGAAGCATTATGCTAAGGGAAATAGGCCAGACAAAGAAAAACAAATACTGCATGGTATCACTTATTTCTAGAATCTAAAGAAAAAGGGAGTAGACGAGTGTTTGCCAGGTCTGGGGTGGTGGAAATAAGGAGAGGTTAGTAAAGGGTGCAAACTTTCAGTTATAAATCAGATAAGGTCATCTTCTATAAAACAGGAATCTAATGCAAAACATGGTGAGTATAGATATACTCTGCAATATGTAATCCAAATTTGTTAAAAGAGGAGAATTAAATGTTCTCCATATATATATATATATATATATATATATATATATATATATATATATATATATATATATATATGTGAGGTGATGGATGTGCCAATTAACTAGATGGGGGAGTTCTTTCACAGTGTGGGTGTACATATGTATATTAAATCACCACTTTAAATATCTTACTACTGTATTTGTCAGTTATAGCTCCATAAAGCTGAAGTTTTAAAATTAAATAATTTTTTAAAAAAATTTTTAAAAGAAAAGTGATTCTTAAATTTGCCACTTTTTAAAATTTACACAAGTCTAACTAGAGATGTTCAGCGATCACAATAAGGAGGTAAGACATCCATACTATCTAAATTAACCATGAGGGAAAAATAAGATATCTGTTCCTTTCTGTGACCTGAGATCTGACCTCCCACCAGACAGAGAAACACTGGAATGCCTCATCGTGAAACTGTGAATACAAGGTTTGAAAATCATCTCAAATAAACTCGAGTTGAAATTTGTATTTTCATAATGAGCCACACCCCTCCAAAAAAAAAGTCAGTTTACATTTTTGAAAAACTCACTCCCTGCAGTATTAGAGGAGTATAGAAAATATGTTTGAGGACCCTAGAGAAAAATGGATTTTATCATGAAAGAACTAGTAATATTAGCCAGAGAGCTATGAAATTATCTAACAGGTTTGCCTTTTGAGAGTGTCCAGTAATAATCATTTGAAATAAAAGAGGATGGAAACTAGACTTTCGGTGGTGAGTATGATGTAGTATATACAGATATTGATTATAATGTTACACATCTATAACTTATATGATGTTATAAACCGATGTTACTTCAATAAAGTAAATAAAAATAAATATTTACATTTTTCTGAAAAAAAACTGCCATAAATATATAATAGGTACAAAGTTTAAATAAAAAATATGACATGTGACAGCATTATCCAGCCTAAGCCAGCTGCTTGGGGCTCCATTTTATGGGCTCAGGTGCAGTTAGCATTGAAGCAGGAGAAGCCATCCTACCACAAGTCCAAGATCACAGGTGAGCACTAGGAGAAGCATCAGACAGGGAAAAGGCACGAGCAAGGGCTTGGACATCAAGGTTAACTTCTGGTTTCTGAGCCTGGTACTGAATCCCTAAAACTTATAGGTGTGACCTCTGTAAACTAGGGAATGCGCTCCCTACATTTTGTTATTTCCAGCATTATGAGTCTCACCTGTGATGGTTAATTTAGTTTTATTAATGTATTAATGAGACTGGGTCATGGGATGCCCAGATACCTGGTTAAACATTATTTCTTGTCGGTCTGTGAAGGTGTTTCCAGAAGAGATTAGCACTTGAATCAGTAGACTGAGTAAAGCAGTTGGTCCTCCCCAGTACGGGTGGGCCTCATTAGATCCACTGGGGGCTCAAATAAACAAAAACATTGAAAAAGGGAGAATAATTCACTCTTTCTGCCTGTCTGCTTGAGCAGGACATCAGTCTTCCTCCCCTTCAGATAGTAACTTACACCACCAGCCCTCCAGGTCTCAGGCCTTTGGGCTTAGACTGAACTACACCACTGGCTCTCTGGGCTCTCCAGCTTGTAGACAGCAGATCCTGGGACTTCTCAGTCTCCGTGATTGCACAAGCCAAGTCCTCATAATATCATATATCTTTCAATCTCTCTCTCTCTCTCTCTCTCTCCCCGTGTGTGTGTGTGTGTGTGTGTGTGTGTGTGTGTGTGTGTAGTTGACCCTTGGATTTGAACTTCAGAGGTCCACTTATATATGGAATTTTTTCAATTGACCCATGCAGTTCAAACCCATATTGTTCAAAGGTCAACTCCAAGGTGAGAATTCATGTACATGGAGAGATGCTTGTAGTTATACATGGATTTCTGACTGTGCAAGAAGTTGGTGCTTCTAATAACTGCTTTTGTTCAAAGGTCAACTGTGGGTTGACAGACGGATGGATGGATGGATGGAAGGATAGAAAGATGATAGATAGATAGTAGATAGATAGATAGATAGATAGATAGATAGATAGATAGATAGATAGACAGACAGACAGACAGAAAGACAGACAGACGATTTTCATCCTACTAATTCTGTTTCTCTGGAAAACTTTAACGCACCTTCCCAAAGTAGAATCAAAAACACTACATTTCCCAGACTGCCTTGCAACACAGTTACAGGCAAGTCAGATCTACACAAAACTTGGAGGCAGAAGAGAATTGCATGTGCAGTGGCTGAGTGCAGGCAGATAAATTTGGGAGCAAGTGTGGGGGTGGCAGTATCTGGTTCTGGGACAGCTACGGTAGAGCTTCTGGAACCAGTCTCAAATATGATTCCTGCCAGATGGAGGGTGGTGGCAGCAGTGGTATTTTTGCTAGGACAGCTCTATGGTGTGGCTCCTACCTGCGTTGTTTGTGGATGCGTTGTTCCAATTGTGTAATATCCAATCTGATTATCTGGCCCTCCCAGAGATTTTGTAAGGTACACGGCATTCTTTAATAAATCCCTTTCTGTTTAAACTAGCCGGAGAAGATTCGGTTATTTGTAAAGAAGCAGCTTGACTGGCAGAAATGACAGCTTACTTGTCAAGGCTAGAGCTGGCCAGTGGAGCCCCACACCCAAGAGCGGCAATGATTGTCATTTCAGGGGCACACGGAATGGTCCTGCCATCTCCCAGCACCACTTCTACCTACCTACTACTAGTGCTTGAGAAACATCCCCAAAATGAGAGCAAAGCTTTTATTTCTATAATCACGAATAAGGATTAGAATGCAGACATTTTGGGTAAAAATGACACTGACTTAGCCTCATTAGACATTGTTTAAAAGGAATGTGATCCTTTCTCTAGAGCAGGTTTAAAGATGGGCTGAGAGGAAGTATGAAGCAACTGAATGAAGAAAAGATGAGCAGAAAAGAAGGGCTGACAGGAACCCAAAGAGAAGGTGGGAGCACCAAAAAGAAATTTCATCTGCTTCTCCATTTGGCCTGAAATGTGAAAGAAAAAAGAAATGTTTCAAAATGTTAGCTGTTATCACCAGGTAGGAATATGAGCAATACTTCTTTCTATATCTTTATAATTTTGCTTGCCAAATGTTTCATAATGCATATATAGTGGTTTTATAACAAGATTTTAAAGTATTATTTAACAATAGGTTCATCTAAGTCTCACTGCACTCAAAGCAATTGTCTGTTAACTATTTACACTCACACAAGAGCTTTAGGGTCATTTAGCCTAATTCCCCACAGACAGGAACACCTCTAACAGGCCAGACCTCCAGGTCCCTCACTGGGAGGGCGCTGGCCAGCAGAGACCCCTCCTTACCCTGACTTCCCTGACACAGGGGGACAAGCCCCTGCATCCTATCCTCAAGACTTTGCCTCAGATGTTTGAAAATAGCTTTCGTTTGGGTCCTGAGGTTTTTCTCCTACTTAAGTAACCTTGTTTCCTTCAGCGATTTTTTTTAACTGTCTTCTCACAACCCTAGTTACTCTCAGATTTACCAACGTCCCTCCTAAAATGTGGTACCCATGAATGGGACAAAATATCCAACCAAGATAAAGTATATAGTCCTTGATCTAACATCAACCATGAAATATATCTTTCTTTTCCTTTCTTTTCTTTTTCCTTCCCTTTTCCCCTCCCCTCCCTTCTTTTCCCCTTTCGCCCCCCTTGCCTCTCTTTCCCTCCCTCTCTCTGTATCTCTCTCTCTATCCCTACCTTTGCCTCTATCTCTCTAGATCTCTCTCTAGGGCAAAATGTTGTCTTTGATGGAAGTAGACATCCTCATAAAAGAACTTCTATAACATGAGGATCTCAAACTATGTAAAAGATTTTTTTTAAAAAAAGAGACAATACATAGATGATAATAGATGATAGATAGGTAGGTAGATAGATAGATAGATAGATAGATAGATAGATAGATAGATAGACAGATAGATAAGATCAGATATAAAGATAAAGCACTGAGTCTTCCAAACAGTGAAAGAGGCATGGCAGCAAGTTTCAATTTCCCATCCCAAACTCTAGGACCCTCTTCCTACGTGCAGAGCCCTCCTTCTCTCTTTATGTCCTCGCCTCACAGCAGAACAAACTCAGGCTCACATCCATAAAAACAATCGTATTCTCTCTTCTCAACAAACATACCTAGCAGGAGATGCATCTCCTGAAGTTTGGGCTCTAATTTCCAATTCCTACCAATATGCCTGTAGTCAATAGTAGTTTTTCTATATCCTGGTCAAAGATTATTTGCATTTTCATAGAGAATAATACTTTTGCCCACGATTCACACAGATCTAGGCAAACTGAAGAAGTGAAAAAGAAATTAACAACAACTTCAAAAATAAAGTTGAGTATTACAATTTCCATGTTATAGATCTTAAAAGGTAAACTATGAGAATCTGGGGGAGGTTGCCAGAGATGCACCAGTTCCCGAGTGGCAGAAACGAGGTCTCAATGACTGTTTACACTGCATCATCGGGCCCCTCCCAGTCAGGCCCTGGGCCCAGCCTCCAGATCCTTTATCCTTTCCCTGCCTCCATTACAGCATTCTCTTTCCCCAAAAACAGTGTCCAAGGATCTTCATTGTCTTCCCTCCTCCCAAAGTGAAGACTGCTCTCAATTCCTCTTTTCATACAAGAGTGTTAAACAGTAGATATTATCTATTCAGTAGACGTACGTAAAAGAGAGTAAAGTGCTCAGTAATACAGCTCTAAAATCCATTTTGAATATCAGGCTGGTGCCAGGGAGAATTCCCCTAAAATCACATGCTATTTTCTTCCTTCCTTTAAAACTTACTCTCCCAAATTGCCCAAAGATTAAGAAATCAAGAGCAAAGTTTTAAATTCTCAAAGGGCTGTCTCACCTCCCACCACATAATCCCAGCATCTAATACATCGGCAAGCACAGACTAAGACCTCAATAAATACTAGCCAACTGCCCTCTGAAATGTTCTGTTGGCCTGGTATGGGATTCCTGCATCCTAACACTTAGCCTCCCAGGAGGGAACGATCTGAGCTAGGTGAAAGCCATGTGAATCTATGCTCTGAACTTGACTTACACCACTGACAAAAGAAACTGAAGGTTGGAAAATTTCCATTAAACTTTGGAACACCTTTGCACAGTCCACAAGCACATACTGAAAGCATTCTATGAGGCACGGTGAGAGAGACTGAGAGCACCAGGATGAACAAGGGATGGGACACTGCCCCTAAGAAGGTCACGGTCTGCTCTGTGATATAGACACATTAAAAGACCGCTGTGTGTGTCAACGTTAAGTGGAACCTTTCCTCCTCCATTCCATTGAGAGGGTGTTTTGAAACTAAAAAAAAATAAAATCTAATAAGGTCTGTTGCCAACTGGCTCAGACTTGAGGGCATTCGTAGCTACTATGGCAGAATACTGCTTAATAAACTAATGGTAGGTTTTATTGTTTTTGCAACAGACGAGAGGAAGAAAAGACTTTCCTCAAATAAGCCTTAATTGTGTTGCTTACTTTGGCAGGGAGAGCTTGGTTTTAGTTTAAACTTGTGGGGAGATCACACTGACATTTGAGCACCCACTTCCATCCTTATTTTGAGAATTGGAGCCCATCTCCACTCCAACCAGAGGGAGTAATAAAAAACTGGGACAACTCCATCAGCATCCAGCCAAAGCAAGAGGCACTCAGATCTGCAAAGCACAAGAGTGAGGGCCTACACTTCCTGTGCGGAGGGACGGGGTGTGAAAGGGAATGAGGGCACAAGCTTCTGGGACATTAAGAAGGTAAAGAAGGAGAAAATAGTTTGGGAGACAGGAAGCGGCCACATTGGACATCCTCCTTTCAAAAGCCTCCACTTGTAATGTCCTTCTCAAGCATGCACAAGGGAACACGCAAATTAGATGCAGATGCAATCTCCACTCGGTTTGCTTTGTCCTGTTCTTTTGATGGCTACACAACCCCTCTATAAAGACTTCTTATTCTTCCACTGTGATGTAGTATTTGGTCTGAATAAGATTGGAAAAACTCGAGGAAGAACTGGTCACACTGCAGGAGGGGCATCCATTTCTTACCCCTCAATGTCCACCTCTTCACAAGGCAAAGTCATCACTAATTAGTGGCAGCTGCCTAGAAGAGCCCTGTATCCAAGAGGCAGTAAGACTAAATTCCCAGGTAATCTTTCATGCATTAATAACAAGAGTTTAAAAGGATGAAAAACAAATTCCTCCCATACCTGGGTTTTCTAAAATACTGTAGTAGAGACAATGTGTCAAGAGTCAAAGAGCAAGGTTAAGAAGCTCCACATGGGGCAGTTCTGGGGATGACAAAATTCATTTGACTAGAATCTCACCTCAAGAAAATACCACCAGAAGAATTCTAGCTTGATCTTTGTCCTGAAGAAAGACAAGATTCTTAGAAATACCCTGTCTTTGAGTAAGTTGAGCTTAATCATGCCAACCAGAAGCTGCTAGGTGTGTGTTAGCCATTAACAAGTATTGAACTGAGAGGACCAACAGGACTGCAGCCAACTCAGCAGCACAGAATCTCCCTCCTCTCTGGCATCTGTAGGATGAGCACTCTGAGGGGCCAGACTTAGGCAATGCATTAGACCTCACCTTTCTCCCCACCTCATCTGTAGGTCTATTTCTCATCCAATGAAAGACAACACTTCTGCATCAGAGTTTTTTAATCAAACTCCTAAAACCAAGTAGTATCATGCCTGTCCTCCATCCTAGACGTCAGCCCACATGCATCCCCCTCTGCTTCCCAGCCTACTCATCTGCTTCCTGCTAACCTCCCTCTCAATGCTTTCACACTACATCTTCTGGAAACCCCATGTACATCTTTGAAATGTGCTCTTTCCACCAACTTGCCTGACCTGACGCTGAGATCACTCTCCTTTGAGCCCTCGAGAATGTGCAGTGCACGAATTTCCATGTCTCATTTTCCAGAGCTAGGCTATTCTCCCAGTTTCTCACTGTCATTTTTGCTCCTCCCTTTTGACTCTCATGCTATCTGGCTCTACCACTCTCTGCCTCTCCTCCTGGCACTCATGCCCCGACCACCCGGTAATTCTCAGGACACTCCTCAGATTTCGGCAACTGGCTCACTAGCTCCTCCCCACCATAAGCACGTTCCTGACCCTGGGGGAACAACCTTCACAGCACGCTGGCCTCATCATCCCCAGGCCAACCATCTGCACCTCCAGTGAGTACACCCTGTCTTGCCCTCTTTCTTCCTACTCTGCTCTCCAGCTTACCAGAGTGAAGCCCCTTGAAACCTTTTCTCCAAATCCGTTCACACTTCACTTATTCTCCTCCCTTGCCTAGTCTAGAGTCTATGTGGCAGCACGTCAACCACCTCTCGCCATCACCCTCAGCGCCTTTGTCTGCTCCTTGTGCTACGCTCCTCTAACGAATCCCCGATATCCCAACCACACCTGTTTCCCAGAATTACAGAGATTACTAAAGAAAATTCACAACTGGGAAGATTTGCCATTCCAAACGTACAGTTTCCATTCTCAGCCGAGCCCTCAGGTCTGCTCAGATGCCCTGTTACCTGCCCCAGGTCAGCTCTCCTTCCCTAGTCTCTGCAGTAACAATTCCAACGTGAATGTCCTCTTCAAATCATCTTCCTGATGACATCTCCACTTTGACAATGCGTCTTCCTTCTTATTTTACAAAGAAAACAGACACCCACAGGTGGGAGCTCTCTCAGCTTCCCGGATGTGTCTGTGCCTATAACGACCCTTCCTTCTTGGACCTTCCTTCTAAAGTTAACCCGCCCACCCACCTCTGCGTTAGATCCTATCCCTGCCACATTCATTCTCTCCCTTTTTTCTAAATTCTCCATTACTCTCTCCTTCCCCTCAGTGTTTAGCACATAAGTGCACCTAAGCCTCTCCCGTTTAAAAAAAAAAAAAGTTGCTATAACTTGAGATCCCATTTCCAGTTGATGAGCTTCACAGTCCAACTGCAAAAACATTCCTCATTTCCCATTCTTTTTTAAAAAATCAAAGTAACTCATATGCATAGCTTTTGGAGTCAAACAATGCTAACAGACTTAACAAGGTTTTTAAATATTTTTCTGTAGTCCCCATTTCCTAAATAACCCATTTCCTTTTTATATTTTGACTTTGTCTTTATCTTCCTACTATGGAAGATGAGGATTTAGCTCTTTACCAAGCCCTCCCCATCCTTCACCAGGCATACAAACATCCCTTCCCCTCCCTGCTCCTCCCCATACAGTTATATCATGATTAGTGGTGAAATTATTATTCAACATTTATATTAATATGTCTACGTGTTTTTCATACATTTTGTGCACCAAAACTATGTTTTTCCTTATTCACATTTTGTTTTACATAACTGCCTCTTTGTCTTCCAATCTGTCTTTCCATGTATCTATCTATAATTCAGCCCCACACTTTCTAAAGGAACAATAAAACTCAGTCCAGTGAAACACACCAGGAAATCTAGCACCTAGTAAGTTTCTCTCATGCGATCCTCCATCGTCACTTCCACATGGAAGCACTGCTCTCTAGCCACTGCCCCTCTGTCGTCCTAGGCTTCCCTTCGACATCATCCTACAAATTTCCTTCTCTCTGTTTTATGGTCCCCAATTTCTAGATTCTAAGTCTTCTTGTTTGGTGAAGAGTATTCTACAGGAGATTGCTGAAAAGGGTGTAAGGAAGCATTTCTGAGGCCTGCCTTCACCCTTAAGTGGTCATTTTATTAGGACTAGCGTTCTAGGTCAGAAATCACTTCCCTCCAAATGCTGAAGGCGCTGCTGCACATCTCCAAACTGTCGAGAAGTCTTACGCCAATCTGATTCCTAGTCCTCTGTATGTAACCTGCTGTGTTCCTCTCTGGTGGCTTCTGGGAAGTTGTCTCTATACTTAGGGTTCTGATATTTCATGATAATGTGCCTCATGTGAAGATTGTTTTTCATCCATCATGCTAGACATTTACTGGTCCCTTTTAGACTAGAAATGGCTTTCAGAAATGTTGTTTCTATTTCTTTGATAACGATAAAGACTAACTGGAACTTTAAGAAAACATAATCAGTCGGGAGGGTCTATGGGAAGAGCTATTTTATAATAAAACTCTATGGTTCTAGCTCCCCCTTCCCTTTTCTCCCCTCCACCTTGGCATACAGGCCAGAGCACGCACGTGGCTTGCCACGTCTGCAGGCACTGCGCTGCAACCTTTTCCTTTTCCCAAATAAATCCTTTTTGATGGCGAAAAGCCTAGTTAATATTATTTTTCAGTCGACAATAGTTCATCCCCTCTATTTTCTTTTTCTTTCTGTCTGGAGCTTCTAATAGTCAGATGTTTGAACTTTTGTACTGATTCTTTACTTTTCTCATCTTTTCCATTTTTCCTACCTTTGTCCTTTAGTTCTACACCCTGGAAGGTTTCCTCAGTATTATAGACTTTTTAAATTTCTGCTATCATATTTTATCTTTTGAAAGCTCTTTTTCATTCTCTGTTTCTTCATATAATATTCAGCTCTTATCTCCCAGATATATTTCTTCTTATCTTTTGGATGACATTAAATTTTGTATTTTAAATTTTTATTATGTCCCCTACATTGTCTCTGTTTTTCCATTCATTTATTTGTCAGGGTCTCCATCTTACACATCTTGCCTCAAATCTTTAGTGATTCTTAGCTTCTTTTTTTCATACCCAATGGTGATGAACTAAACATTCAATAGATGCTATTTATGCATGGGCAGGGCTAATTGCCTGGTGAACTTCACCAGACTTCAAGTGGGGATCCATCTGTTAGGTCATTTGTCTGGGGCAGGCCAATTTCCCAAGATACAATCTCCAGTCTCCTTACCTGGCTGCCTGTGCTGAGTGAGCTCAGCAGTGGAAGGGGCTAAGGGACTCTCACTGTTCTCTGTGCACAATTCCACTTAGTGCCCATTTTCAACACGTTGCCTAAGTGCCAGAATCCATCAAAATCTTGGGAGGGGGGGAGCAGATGGAGGGATAGTTGCCTGGTGGCCTGAAGGAGTGAATATGAGTTCCTAAATGTTCTTCATGCAATCTCTCCACCAGCCTTTCTGTTTTCTGTCCCTTCATCAAGCCTCAGCATTCAGAGGAACTTGGTCCCTGATTCAGGGTTTGCACAAGAAAAAATTTATGCTCCTTACTAATGTCCCCCTACCCCACCACCACAGACAATTAAGTATTATCCTTCTCTAAAGGGCAAGAAAGAAAGGAAGGAGGGAGAAAGGAAAAGAGGGAATAGAAAGAGGAAAAAGGGAAGAAAGGAGAAAAGGAGGGAGGAATCATTTATTGAGCGTCTATTTTGCACCAGACCCTGTATGAGCTGGATTCTTTACATAAAGAAACAAATCGTATCCCATGAACCCTCTTATGTAGGAAATGGTATCATTAGTGATATCGTACCATGGAAGAAACATACCATTCAGAGATATTGGTTAACATGCCCAAGATCATACAACTAGTGAAAGCCTACATTCAAACTCAGGGTTCTGTGAGCCCCCCAGACTCATGCTCCTTTCCCCTACCTCATGCTGAGGGGTATTTATGGCGCTGGGGTCTATAAGCCACCCCCACTGATGCTTCACACAGAGTAGGCACTTTATGATCTCCCTCCCATCCTCTGGGTCTCCCCAAGCCTTGCAGGCCTTCTAGGGCAGCGGGCAGAGAATTTTACATTCTCTCTGGAAGGGGACCAAGGTGCTGTGTTCTCAGCTGCTTGGGCTGAGATCTGAAGGCCAGACCCAGGCACTGACGTCACTCAGCGTGCCCTCTGCTTCCACCGGGCCGTTTATGCTGGCACAGCCCGAGAGCGAGGCTGGCGGGAAGGGGAGCAGCCCAAACAGGATTAATAAGAGGCAGCTGGGCTTTAAAGGCCTTCTTGACAATGTAAAGAAACGAAGTCAGATGTTTTTGGAACAGACTTTTAAATGAATGTGTCTAGTTCCTCGTCTCTTTCTATTGCCACTTTCCCATTTCCTCCCCACACGCCTGAATCCAGGTTTTCTGTGGCTCTTTTCAGCATAATGGATGATAACCCTATTGGCTAAGGTCAGACACTGGTCAGAGGAAGTTAGTGTCCCAGGATAGAGTTACACCCAGGGCAAAACAGTTAAGTTTCCCTCTCTCTGCTCAGCCACCAAGTGTCCTCTCTTGTCATATCCCAAGTCCTGGCCCTGCTAGACAAACGTGGTAAATGCTTGGGTGGATACAGAGAAAAGGCACATGGCAGGCGGGCAGGGGATTAGCCCCTTTGTGGATGAGCACCAAATACCACAGCAGAGGCATGTGTTATTGAGACCGACAATCACCTTCAGGGACTAGAAAAAGCAAAACTAAGATATATCAGCACCTACTACACTCTGGGCAATGTGTTAGGTCCCTTCACACACTTTCATTCCCATACTCATCAAGTTCTACCCAAGCTGTCTTCCCCAAGCTATTCCAAATCTTTCCCATCCAACAAGAAAAAGGCCTTACCACCTGTTCTGTGGAGCTTGCCCTGGCCAGCCTCTCTCACAGAGATCTCTGGGACTGGGATGTGCTGGTATTTTCTGTCCATCCAGTTTACCCTTAATCACATGATTTACGTCAGTTTATGATTCCCAAGAAAGTCCCCATGAAGGAATTCAGTGCCAAAGGAAACTCTTACCCATGAAGAACTAGCATTTTCTCTCTTTTCTGACAGCGAGATCTTTCTAACTCATTGTGCTTCCTTCTTTGCCTACTGAGAAGCTCCGAGCATGAGGATGCTTTAATTCAGGTTTGGAGTTCAGGAAAGGTCTCTTCTCTATTAGGACATGACATTTAAACTGAGAGGCAAACTATGAACAAGGATTAAAACTGGAGAGAATGTCGTTGTAGTCTCAGAAGACAGCACGTGCTAAGGTCCTGAGGCAGAAAAGAACTGAACGTCCAACGTGGCCAGAGCATGCTGAATAAAGAAGGTGGCACTAATGAAACTGTGTATTGAGTTCAGACTCTCCAAAGAGAGCTGAGCTTGCTTTTACAGTTCCTGCAGGCCATGCTAGGAAATCCAGATTTTAGTTCAAGTACACGGGAAAGCCCTTGGGGAGTTTTATGTGTAGGCATGACACAAGGCAATTTGCCTTTTAAGATGAGCTTTCTAGCAGCTCTGTGAGAACACAGTGGAGAGAAACAAAGCAGGAACAGGGAAACCAGTTAAGAAGCTCTTGCAAATTGCGAGGTAAGGATGATGGTGACCTGGCCTGGTTGTATCAGTGGGTGTGAGTAGAAGTAGACAGAATCGGGACATAGTTTAGAGACAGAAATGACAGAATATCTGAGTTGTGTAAAGTGCCACACAAAATGGCTTTGGGGCCCAGCAGAGCTGGAACTGAGAACTGCCTTTGCCACTTACCAGCCATGTGGCCTGGAACATGCTACTTAACCTCCATGAGCCTCAGACTCCCTACCTGTGGAGCAGGAATAACCGAGACTACCTCAAAGAACTAAATTAAGTGTTTGGACACATGATATGTTGGAAGTTTTTGGCACAGAGCAGACGGTCACCAACCTATAGAGGATCTGCTTCTACAGACTTGCCTGCAGTAGGCCAGTGACAGGAACAGGAAGGCAACTGAGACCAGCCTTTGCAGAACGATGGACAAGCTACCCACTAGCTGAAAAGCCACTTTTTCTTGTCATCCTCCCCTTCTCCAGTTCCTCTGCTTGGAAACCGTAGTCTAGGAATTTGAACTTTCAAACCCTAGGGAGAGCAGGCTCTGCCCCCCAGAAGAACAGAATGACCTCAAGGAGAGAGAGCTTGCAGTTCTGGGAGGCAGGGGCCTCTGAAGCAGAATTAGCCTTAATGTGCACTCTGAGGCATTCTCCCTCTCCCAACTCCCTCCTCCTCCGTCCTCCCTTTTTCTTTCCTTCATCTCTTTTTCCTTCTCTTCCTGCCCCTCTTCTTTTCTTTGCCCTTCTCCCTTCCGGTCGCAGCCTCTGGAGACACCTGTCCCTGGCACGGGGACTCAGGAATAAGGAATCCACCTCTGTCTCTTCTCCGCCCCTCTTTCCTCATCGTTCACCTCTCAGCCAAGGTCAGTTGATACATAAGTCTCTGGAGAAAGGAGAGCCTCCAAGCTCCCTCTCTCCTTTGGGAGCTAAGCAGCTCCATTTCGTTGGCTTTGCCAGCAAATTTTCTGCCGGCTGAGAGCCATTCGCTATCGAAGGCGTTGGCTTCAGTGCACCGGACTGAAGCGGTTACATAATTCCCAGCAAGGCTCCCAGAAGCCTCACAAAGCCATGCTTCCAGAATAACCCCAGTGAATGAGCCCAAATAATACATGAAATTGTATCAGGCCTGCCGCACCCAGAAGACACACACAATGGGAGGGGTGCTCACCGGACCAGCTGTGACACCTGAGATCTTCTCACCACCAGGGCCATTAGAAGGGGATGAAGATTAAGCGGACAGGGTGCATGCGACTCCAGTGCACGAGGCCAGACTGTGACCAGCAGAGAGGACAGCAGGGCTGCACAGCATGGCGCCCTGGGCCCACTCAGGGTGGCCACCGGCTAGGTCACGGGCTTTGCCTGCGTCATTCTCATTTAGGCTCATATCACCCTATGTCACAGGTCCTATGATCATCTTGAATTGACAGATGAAGATGCAGAGGGTGGGAGCTGTCCTGCAGCCTGCCCAGGTCCATGCAGGGCCTGCTCAGGATGGTCTTCTCATCTCCAAGCCCAGGCAGGAGCGGCACTCCTCCGGGAGGCAGGGTGGCATTTGGAGGCCTGGCTCAGTGGGGAGGTTCTCTAGATTCCTCTCTGTGGCAAGTTGTCCTTGGCACTTATTTTAGAGTCCCTTGGTTCTAGTCCCAGTCATAATTTAACAGCTCTGAGCACAAGGGAAACGAAGGGAGTGGGGGTCCCTGGGAGCAGCAGAAGGTGATCCAGCGGTACAGCCAGGTTTCCAGCCGGTGTGGCCCCAGCCACCCCAGCAAAGCTCACAGGGCTCCTCTGCTCTCCACCCTTCTCACCCCACCTCCGCCCGGCCTGTCTCCAGCCCCTCCTCCCTTCCGACTTCTACCCAGAAAATCAAGGCCATCAGGCAGGAGCTCTGTCCCTGTCCTGGGCGCTTTCAAACACCTACACTCGCCATCTCCACCACTGGCTTCCTTGCCACCAGCCTGAGCAGAACGGACGCCCTTCCCCTAATCCAGGCAAACCCACCACAGATGCACTCATGATCCTGTCTCCTTTCCCTTCTCTAGTTTTGAATTCGGCCTGACCCTCCCAGCCTCTAATCTTGTCCGCATTGTATTTAAAACACCATTTAGTAATCCAAGTGTCCAAGCGCAGATGAATGGCTAAACGAACTGTCCCCACTGACCGTGAGATTCGTGAAGGCCAGAGGGGTATCTTACACATCTCCGAGCCCCAGTACCTAGAAAAGCACTTGGCACATAGGAGACCATAAATGGTTGTGAAATGAACTACTGAGCCCCAAGCACTTGGTTCGTATTCCTAGTCCCACCAGTCACTTCCCTTCTGTGAAAATGAAAGAGAAAGAGAAAACTAGGCAAAGAGCAAGTGTGGGGCATGATTAAGGAGGGAGGGAGAACTGGAAAGGAAAGAGAACAGAGAAGAAAGGAGGAAAAATGCAGTGGGGGGCTGGCTCCCTGAAGGTTTGCTTCAGCTAACTCCAACAAATCCTTCCACTGCCATCCCGTGCCTCCTGAGGTATCTTATTCTGGCCGTTTGATTCAATCTTTACTTTGAGGGGCAGCCAAACACCCCTCCCCCTTCCCTTAGTAGGCAAGATCTAGGGCAGATCTTGCTGCAGAAGGAGAGGCACTCAAGAGTCATCTCCACTTGTAATTACCTATCCAATTAAATCCAGGCACCCAGCCATCCTTCCAAACAGAGGCTGAGGGCTGCAATCCACTGTGCACTTTGCGAGCTCACAGCAGCTCAGACCAGCAGCCGTACTGTGTTTAGTTTAGGTGTTTGGGGGGCGGGGGGTGGGGGGGTAGAGGGACTGATTTTTATTTTTTAGAAAAAGGAGAGAAGAGGATACTAGGTAGATGCTGAGTGATCCCAGTGTCCCTGGGGATATTGAGCACCAGAGGGAAATCACCTTCCTGATGACTCAGAAACAGGACATGGTGACCCAGAGGCATCTCATGAAGGGGAGGCAGGCACACATCTGATGACATCGCTTCCTACTTTATGAATGTGGGGGTATGCGAGTGGAAACGGGAGCAGAGAGAAAACAATCAAAGGGATAGGACCGCGGGTCTCCTGCGTGTCCTCGCTCACATCCGCACGTCCCCAGTCCCTATTCCTGCCCTTCTGTCACAGGGCCAGCACCTAGAAAGCTTATTCTCTTTCACCCTGGGGCCCTTGGCTGGGAAGAAAGAAACTAACAAGGCTCCTTTTGAGCCCTTCTGTCCAAGGACAGAGCTAGATTCACAGGTAAGTACACTCAATCCAGCAGAAGCCACCATGCTGCTGATGGGAATTCTCTTACCAATCAGCAGAAGGAACCATCATCTGAAACCCCCCACTCCTCGCCGGGCGCCATGACCCAGTCCAGCACTGGGAGCACGGGGATGCTACGTGCAGCAACAGCCAGCAGCCTGGGCAGAGCGAAGATACAGAGACCCAAGAACTTCACCAAACATCTGGCAGGTTTGGGGGGAAGGGGTAGCGGGGAATAGACTTCAGAGCTAGGGGTATTATGACTACAGACCTAGCTAAAAAATAAGAACTAAAAGGTCCTTTTTGCTCTTTCTTCTCCAAAATGGGAACCAAAGATCAGAGCCCTGGGCTGAGTGAGCATGCCCATTTTGTCCCATGGCCCCACTTTTTAGTCTCTGCCAGGGGCTCTGCCCTCCCCCACCGCTTCTTCCACTGTAAGTGAGCAATTCTGTCCAAAAAAACGCCCTGGCTCTGTAGAAGCTGCTCTGCTTGTGCTGTCTCATCCCCATCCCCACCTCCGGGAGTGCCGCTGAGGTGGGGATCCCCAGCAGAGAGCGGGCGGTGACCTGGTTGGAAGGAAGTCAGAGGAAGGTAATCAACCCTGCACGTGGAGCAGCCTGCTCCCCGCCTGCTCTCTCCACGTGAGCTCCGGGTGAAACATAAGGACCCAATCATAAATTCTGTGAAAGTAGAAAGGCCAGGAGAACAGAGTATCTCAAATCCACCAGCATACTCAGAGAAGTCTGGCCCTGTGTCTCCCTACATTTGTCTTTCTCTGCTGTCTCTTCTAGGGGAGACCAAACCACCAAGAAGCAGAGCCAGCTTTCTTCTGTGTGAGCAAATCATGTCAGCCAATCTATATAAAAAGACTGGCAATCTGCAACTAACCCAGTCTGCAACCAAATGGCTGCATAGACATGTGTCCCCAAAGAGCCACTATTGGGAAAACTAGAATAGGAACAGCTATAGTCCAAAATTTTACCCTTGGATGGGACTGATGAAAAGCCTGGGAATGCCTGGTTCTAGGGTATCACATGTCCCTCTGGTACCATCACAGTGTCCCCAGCGATCCGAGCACCCCACCCCCTCCCCCACCCAGGGTGCCTCAGCCCACCCATTCCTCATTCAAGCAGGATAACCCACTTGGAGCAGAGTCGAGGTGGTAGCTGGGGTGGGGGACCTGGTAGACAGAGTCACCATCAAATAACTATGCAGTGAAAGCAGCTCACAGGACAAGCATTAGGAGAAAGAAAATGACTTCGTCGGAACAATGGGAGGTGTCCCATGCATGTCATTTCATCTGCTCCCCACACTATCACCAGGAAGCCTTATCACTGAAAACACTGAAGCTCAGAGCAGCTGGACAGCTAGCCCCTCCACCGCAGGACTAGTAACCAGCCGAGGCGAGGCCTGACCCAAGACGCCACTGCGCTCGTTTTTCCACTACACTCTGTTATCTCTGAGGACAAAGTGACAGAGCTGCAGATAAGGCACAGTGCCTGGGGTGCCATGGAAACCTTCCTAATCAAATCTCTCTCTGCTCCTGTTACCGAATGTGAAACTGGACCACTGCATAGTCATTCCTGGGGGTCTGAGAAGGTTTTAGAGTTTTTACCCAATTAGTCAACACAAAGCAATTAGATTTCTTCTACTTGACACCCCACTCCCCCCCCAAAAAAAAATTCTAATTCTGTAGAGACCAAAAGTACTTTAATGGTTGCCTTAGGCTGGGGCTTGGGCAGAATGAAAAGTGACAGCTAATGGGTCTGGGGTTTCTTTTTAGAGTGCTGAAACTATTCTAAACTTAGATATGGTGACAGTTGTACAACTCTGCAAATATACTAAAACTCATTAAGCTGTATGCTTCATATGAGTGAATGTGTTGATATATGAATTATAGCTCAATAAAACTGTTTTAAAAAGAAGTTAAAGATGTAATTGTAGTACATATGCCAAATAGCAAGGGGCACCAAAGTTGTTCAGAATGAGAATGATCAATTCTAGTTGGAGTGTCAGAGAAGGTAGGATCAATTGTATTTTGATAGATAAAGAGGAAATATCCATTTCTCCATGGTGGATTTCCAGCTTGGAAAAACTTGAGCACAGGTGCATGAGGAGGCATGAATGTGTGAAGCATGTCTAGGAAATAGTGAGCTAACAAAGGAAACCCTGTTCGGCATGTCGACACAAAGATGACTTACAATACTATATAAGCCAGCTATTGCTGTGTAACAAATGCCCCAGAGCTTAGTGGCTTATGACAACAACCATTTAGTTGCTTACGATTCTGCTCAGGAGCATGGCTTCTCCTCTACCCCACAATCACCTCATGGTTCCACCAGGACTGGAAAATCCAGGGTGGCCTCACACACAGTCTGGCACCTCAGCCAGAATGACTACAACCAACTAGCAGCTAGATGTCCTGCTCCCTCTCCTCATGGTC
Source organism: Macroglossus sobrinus (assembly GCA_004027375.1). Taxonomy (NCBI): domain Eukaryota; kingdom Metazoa; phylum Chordata; class Mammalia; order Chiroptera; family Pteropodidae; genus Macroglossus; species Macroglossus sobrinus. The sequence continues at coordinate 126,671 of PVKZ01002967.1, forward strand.
ATTCATACTCCAGGGCCTCTCTCTCCCCCAAGAACTCACCCAGATTTTCTTGCACAGGATTCAAGATGGCAAGAGAGCAAAAGGAAACACCACAATGCTCCTTATGGCCTAGGCCCACAATCCGCACAACGTCACTTCTACCATATTTTTATTTGTCCAAGCAAGTCACAAGGTCAATCCAGATCTGGCCAGGGAGGGGACTACACAGGGTATGAGTTCCGAGAATTGTGACTCATTGAGTATCTACCACAAATAACAAACAGTAAATCTTACACCTACCTGCCTTAGAAGAGCTCACTGTCCAATGGCTTGGCTAGCTCGGAGGGCATGTAAAGGGGAAATATGTCTAGGAATATAAGACTGGGAACACAGCACAGAGGACACTGAATACAAAGCTAAAGAGTTAGGATTTTAGTCAAGTACTTTCAATAAAAGTGCAAAAATCCCTAGAAGAAGTGATAGTTTAAGCCTTTATCAGCCAGCATCTTAGAAAAAGTTGCTCATGTGTGCAAGTAAGAATCCTGAGTCTAGCTAAGAAGTGATGTAAGTTGCACGGACTGTGTGTTCCTGTCACCTACTTTGGACAAACCGCGGCTTTACAGAGGAGCGTGGATGGCAGCTGAGGTTCTCCTGCCTGCACCTCATGGTGAGGACATACTCCACAGGCTCGGCAGGAAACTCTGCTCACTTGTCAGCCTTATTACGCTCTTCAGTTCTCCTACCCTTCCTTCATCAAGATGCTGCCTGCATCTTCAGATCAGTGGGTTATAAAATATTGAAGCTGGAATCACAGCTTTGGGAATGAAATAAAGGAAAGCAAAGACAAGAAAGAAGTCTTCAGACTCTCATATGGAAATTAACAGCAAAGAAAAAAACTGAAAACTACCAATCCAATTTAATTAACTACTTAGATAATGACTCTTCCTTTTCTGAGAATCTCTCTCCTCACTTCACATTTCACTCCCCTTAAACCCAGGGTAACAAGAAACCTGAGACTGCTCAGGCCCCACAATTCTCCTGATGACCTGCTTCACCTGCAGATGGCCATCTATGGCCCCAAATAATAGACCAAAGCCATAAAATGTTGCCAATGACATCTAACAAACTGCACCAAGAGCTGCAGCCCATCCATCTTCACCAAGGGGCAAGCAAACTTTTCTCCTCCAAAAAATCTGAGTCCGCTCAACAGTGACTTCCTCAACGTTAAGCAATTCCTGGGAACAAGTAAGATGCCTGCAAGTCGGTGAGCCTACACATGCAGGCGTATCAGGACCCCTAGTAAAGGTTAGCACCCCCTCGACTTACTAAGGGATCATTCCCTGGGCGTGCACAGTGGACCAGCAGCACTCAGCAACACCTGGCAATGCGTGGCATCAGTTCCCTCCCACTTCCCATCTCAGGGAGTCCTTGTCCAAAGGGGGTAAAGTTGCAGGTCTTCACTCACCCCTCATAAAGCCCAGAGTCTCCCACCACAACAGCCCCCATTTGCAGTTTTCTTTTCCCATCACAAAAGTTTCCCTGCACATCTAAATGATCTCTTTGTTTCCATTATTAAAATTCTGATGCCCAGATCAGTGCGAAGTCAGCGTGCTATGCCTGTGGACGGATGCATTCCATAAGGAGACTCCTGATGACGTAAAGAAATGAGTGTGCCCTGCTGGCAGTTCAGTGAGTATGGAGAACAAAGGAGACATTTGGAGGCTGGTGGTGAATCAGGATTTCCGGATAGTTTTCTTATCTAAAGAAAAGTTGAACCAGGGAGAGAGAAAGGGATGAGGAAAGAGCAAGAACTCTTCCTAAACTCTGACATCTCACTCCTCCCTCCCCTTTCAGTCATAGCCCCGTAAATGTCAACCACCTTCCGTGCACACAGAATTACTGATCAGTCACGCAAGGAAGAATGAGAGCCACATGCCACACACATAAACAAGTCATACATCGCATTCCTACACAAATTATTTTGAAATATCCAGAGGTGAGGATTATTTCCATTTGAAATCATCTGTAACATCACTCACCAAATGTGACAACTGTAACTTTCCACTAAGATAGCAAACACTCACTCAGGCCTTCGGGCCACAGTGAGATGCCAAGAGCTTCAACGTCAAGAGGGGAAAAAAGAGAAGAAACAAAACACTCACACTTGACAAGTAGCACCATCTAGAGGATTTACGAGGTAAAACTATTCTTCTGGCAAATACACTCGTGAGAGCTGAGCGCTGACCTCTCTACCTTGGGCCACAATAGCAGCATAGTGAGTCTGCGTGAGCTGTGCTGGGCAGTGACCCCTGATGTCCTGTGCCCAGGGCCAGGCACCCATTCAACAAACCGGAGCAACACTAGGGTCCAGAAAACTGCCTGAAACACACAGCGGATAGTAGGACAAATATCGCGCGATTCCACTTATACGAGGCTTCTAAAGTAGCCCGACTCCTGGAATCAGAGAATGGAATGGTGGTTTCCAGGGCTGGGGGAGGGGCAAGGGGGGCTGTCGTGCAAAGCGGGTGAAGTTGCAGTTACGCGAGATGAAGACGCTCTGGCGACCTTCATGACCGCGCTGCCTGCGCCAGCGGGAGCGGACTGTGCAGGGAGCCGTTCGTGAGGAGCGCAGATCTCGCGCTGTGCTCGCATGGAGAGACCCTGTGGACAGAACTCCCCCTGGGGTTGGGGGTGGACGCGGGGACGAGCACGTCTGCTGTTCTGGGAAGGCAAAACATGGAAGATCCACGAACCCAAGTCTAAATAAAAGGAGGGGTTTGGGCCTGGGTGGTTCACAGTTCCACAGTCAAGCAACTGAATTCGGAGTTTTCTTTCGAACTGTAACCTTTCTGTTTCCAAAGGGCCTGAGCACTCTCTGACTTTCGTTGGAGACTCCAGATCCCACCGTGAGGAGGCAGAGCTCTTCCTTCGAGATTGCAGATGTGGCCGCCGGCAGCCAGCAGGGAGGCGTCAGCACCGCGCATCTTCCTTCAGCCCTGCGTGGTGGAGGTGGGGGGCGAGTCCCCAGGCCTAGGGCTCCCGCAGAAGTTAGCGGGGAGGCAGCAGACCCGCTACCTCTCAAGCCTACCTGGGTCATTAAAAGAGACTTTAAAAAAAAATTCCATGTAATACAATCTCTCATTTTAGTGGTAATAAAAACTGAAGTTTGGACTTTATCCTGCGTTTTAAAACGTAGATTTTATCATTTTTCAGGCCTGGGGAGGCCCACAGACCAGGAAGACCACCACTGAAAAGACAATGTGTGACACACAGTTCCCAAGAGGAGAGACCAGCCATGCCATGGGGAGCAGGGGGCACGCGGGAAGCGCCAGGGTCCTTCAGGAGGAAGGCTTAGGACAGGCTGGTCAGAATAGTTTCATGGGCTCTGGGGCATAGGGGCCATCCAGAGTTGTACCCAGATTCTGGTACCTGGCCCTGGGGTGATTAGGGAAGAGGGATAGCGTCCGGGAGTTTGAGAGCCTGATAAAGGAGGCGGTTGAAGGAATGGGTTCTGGATTGGTGGTGATTTGGATACAGAAGGGATGCTCCCAGGTGACCCCTTTACTCTCTCTCTGAGAGAGGCAGTCTCTCTTGAGTCAGCAGGCCTCCCGAGATCAAAGCATCAGAAACACACGGTTACTATCCCCATCACACAGCAGGTTTAATGACAGACAGGTATGTAAGACCCAGGACTAAGATTAGCGGCAGCCCCCAGCCTACCACACACCTAATCTGCCTGCCTCTTCATCTTTCAAGCTCAAGACACTTCTTTCTTAAGAAACTTATTCATTTGACTTTGAAAGGCTCTTTCCTAACATCAGTGTCATCACCTGCACATCATACACAGGATCACACCGCTCTGGCCTGGACCTCAAGCCCCAGCTGCGAGATTTTACCCAGACCATTTCAAACTCCGTGAACTAGCACACAGTGAGCCAAACCCCACAGAAAGAGCGCCTTCAGCTTCTCAGCTGGGCAGGACTGGAGAAGGCAGTTCTAGCTGCCGGGGGAGCCTGACCCTAGAGGGTCAGGCAGGCCTTTCCCATCACACTTCCAGCAAAAGGGCAATGAGATGTCCCTTCCCACGAGGAATGAGGCCCAGCCCCACGGGACACAGGACTATGAGGTCCAGCAAGCATCACCTGGGCGGTGCAGGTACGAGTCACAAGACTCTGCCCTCCCCAGACATTGGGACAGACACTGCCAGGGAGTCAGAGCAGGAGGACAGGGAGTGACGGGGCAGGAGTGGGCAAAGGCTCAGGCTCTGGAACTTGGAAAAAGAGCCCAGTTATAAGGCCAAGTTCATACACCATACATCACCGTGAAGAGGAAGCTACATGAAATAAGACAGAGAGGCCCATGGCTGGCGTATACATCCATAATTTGTGTGTGTGTATGTGTGTGTCAGGGGGAAGGTGGTCTGGGGTAGGGGACTGTTACAGAGCTGAGCCAGGTTAGAGTGCTTCTCCTGAAAGTTAGTCTGAGAACTGGTGCTGAGCTGAGCTTGCAGAGGAGGCTGAGGCTTACCCTGCAGAAAAGCACCAGCAAGGGATGTGGAGAAGGGGCTGGGGTTAGGGCTAGATTTGGGTTCAGGCAGCAGAGGGATGGGAGTTGGTGCTGTAAACAAAAACAAACAAAAATGCTAGCAGCATATACTTCTGAAAGCATAAGGAGATTATAAGTACCTTCAGGCTTCAGGGGCGTTCAGGGTCAGATTGAACATCCCAAAGCCACCTTTTTCCTGTCCTTCGGTCTGCCAGCCAAAAGAGACAGCTCTTTTCCTTGCTTCCCAGTTCTCAAACCAGTGTTGCCATCCCCAGTGTGGGGATTCTCAATCGACCCATGTTTGAGTGCTCCCCCCCAGTACCCATGCCACTAAACATGTGTGACACTGCTGAGTTCTGTGTAATCAGAAGGGCACTGGGCAAGTCACTGTTCACCATCACACAGTTGTGCACACAGGCAAGCTCACACGTGTGCACGCTGCTGCACTAGGCCCCAGTCATTCCTTCGTACCAAAACATGTAAAGTGTAGTTTCAATGTAAAAATGCATTCTAAAGGTTATCACAGTAAGTCAGTATTAGCAACCAAGAGGTCATCTTATCAGAGGCAGATGTGAGGGAGGACATCCCTGATTCCCAGTTGCCCATTCCACTATACAAGGTGCGACTTCAGCAACTCAAATGCTCGGGTCATTATCTCATATTAAGCCATCGGGTCCTGTGAGACCTGCACTTCCTGCCCCAGACCTGGGGACAGGGCCCATCTCAAAAAGGACAAAGACATTAAAGGTTAAAGGAAAAAATTTCTTAGAAGGGGCCCCCTTCCCTCAAAGTCAGGGTCAGGGCCTGGAAGCCCCAGATGCTGGCTAGTTTGGGTGGAATCTGCTTTGCAAACCCATCTTTTATAGTCCTTATATTCTCTGCTTAATCTAACCCTTTGCTCTCTCTATAGCAAAACTCACTGTTTCTTTGAAGTCTTAGCTTATCCTAGCTAAGAGAAGAGAGAGTTAAATGTGGAGAGGCAAATCTCTGAGCCTGCAGGTTCTACCCTAAGGTGGCTATACAACATAAGGAGCAAGATTGAGATGGCTTTTTCAGTAACTCCTCCTCATCAGGCATCAGGACCTTCTCCTTCCACGTACAAACCCTGGGGAGTCTGGATTTTGTTTTATTAGAGGCGGGGCTATTCCTTTACCATTGGTTCAGACGTATGGGACACAGAACTACTACATTGTCTGTTTTTATGCCAATTCCATATTGTTTTGATTAGTATGGCTTTGTAACATAGTTTGAAATCAGGGAGCGGGGGAGGGAGATGCCTCCAATCTGTTCTTCTTTCTCAAGTATCTGAATACTTTTGATATTTTAATGTTCATCAAGGATGTAAAGTCACTTTGTCAGTTTAGAAATATACTGTGCATACAGAAGTTTTCTCATAAATGCTCATGGTGGGGGGTCTCATCTCTGATATAAACATGCTTGGAAAACAGGGAAGATTTTCTAATTTTTAGGAAGAAATGTTTTAAAACTTTAAAAATAGAAAATCATTTTGTTCCCTGGAGCTTTTAGTGCCTTTATTTCTATTCCCTACCTGCAGAGAGTTTCCTCAGGACTAAATGGACACTTGGCAAAAGTGTCCCTTTCTGAAATAACTGGGATCCCTTTATGGCACTGCTACCTTTGCTCTGCAGGGCTCCAAGAGTCATTATACTTTTTAAGCTTCCTCAATGTTGCCATATGCTTTAGAAAAAGAAAAGCAAATAGCTATCAGACGTCAAGCAGTGAGGATCAATGCTGCTCACGGATTTTACCACTTGATCCTTTAAATACCCTAAAAGGGATGGTACCACTTTACAGAGTAGGAAACTGAGGCTTGAAGATGTGCTCTATCCCGCCCAAGATCTCACAGCTAATGAGCCATACAGCTCGATTCTGGCCAAGCCTTCCAACCCCAGGGCCTATGTTTGGGTGCCTCCCAGTGAACTGAGGTAAAAGGGGCTGGATCCAAACTTATTGCTATAGGACCTCCAGGACCAGCTGGTGACTGAACCGAAGAGGTGAATGAGAGGCAAAAGTCCAGAAGACTCCCTAAGTGCACCTGTAAACTGGCCACAGGCGTGGACAAGGTCATTTCTGGCAAAATATGATTTCAGGGCACAAAACTAAACAGGATACCACCACTGCCAAACGTCAAAGGAGGACAATGAGAAGAATTACAAAGAATTTTTAGACCAGGAATCAAGGGATCTGAGTTCTAGATCTGACTGTGCTAAACACCTCCTTGGTAACCCTGCACAACTGAGATCAGCGACTGCTTGTGAGGATGGAGACAAGAACCCACATCTGACTATCAGCAACGCCTGGGGTCTTTTTCATAAATACCGATTCCTGGTCCCCAAGACAAACCTGCTCAGTTCGATTCTCGGCGGGTGCATCCCGGGTCATTCTCACGGGCAGCCCAGGTCTGAAGGTAGCTCCACTAGACGACCTCCCGGTGAGCTCCCCGCTCTTTCAGAAGGCTCCAGCCCGCAGTCTCTCCAGAATCACGGAAGGACCTCGCTTCTGGGATCCGGCACAAATCAAGCCTGTGCATGACACAACTTCCCCAGCAGAGGGCAGTGTTGGCTCAAAGTTTACCCAAGCACCGTCCTTGGGCCTTAGGTTTTCATCCTACCCTACAGGATTGTTTTAGGATTTGTTTCTTTTTTAATTAAAAAAGGTACCGAAAATTACCTTTAATCCCATCACTTGTTTAAATTTATAAAGTATACTCCACTTATCCATCCACCTCCCAGTTAGTGACTTAACATTTCTTTTAAGTCATTTCATTTAAACAAGCCTTCCTAACTTGTGTAAAAACACTAATCCATTGTGCATTTACACACACACACACACACACACACACACACACACACACTCAAACTCTTTTTTATAAATGTGAAATCATAATATTTTTGGCCTACAACTAACATTTTTGTCACTTAAAAAATATATCATGCAAATCTTCCGAATTCATACATTTTTAAATGACTACATGCTATCCCATTATGTCATCGCCAAAATGTCTATTAATAAATATCAAGAATTTTGTAGATTTTCAGTTACAAATACCAATCCAATTTCCATTCTGGAACATAAATCTTTGTATAATCAGGCATTTTTTTCTGTAGAATACAAACATAGGATTAAGTCAAGGATATATTCATTTTTCTCTACTTTTTGTGGTTGATTTGTTTTCCTGTTTTGTCAAATGTTGAATAATTTTAAAATATATTTTGATAATGCTAAGAATAAAAAATTATACCAAATACCCAGAAAATAATTTTTTTAGTCTACCATGATTTTTATATTGTTGCTGCTATAAAATTGATTTAATTAAGGTATTTTTCTAATTATGAGCACTTTTTGAGACAGATTTTTCTCATGGTCACTAAACCACTGCATGAATACAAAACAATATTGTTTAAAATATTTCTTCATTAAAATGTGTTCGTGTTGCTTCTGTCTTACCAAAGATATTTAAAAATTATAAATATATCTGTTTCTCATATTCATATACAAAATCAGAAAAACAAATACACAGGCCCTTTGTCACATGTGGTGCTAGGATTACTTCTGTTAAAAACTGCACGGTAGAGATTTCATCCATCTTGCTGAGGGTCCACACACTGTGGGTTGCTCCAAGCCCTCCTGTTCTAATTGGGCAAAAAGGCATCATTTAGTTCCACACATGGAGGCTGAGTTATTGCCAAATCAGACCCAGGTTCTAGGCTTCAGTGAAGTTCCAATATGAGACAAAAATCTAAATGAGAGTGTCAATGAGGAGACCCTGTGTTTAAAGAGGCATTTGGGAGTTTTTCTCCAATAAGGTTTTGTTGAATGTGATGTCATGATCTCAAAGACAAGAAACAAAAAGGAAGGACTGGATTTGAGCAGAAAAGAGTAGGGAGGGGAGACTCATGACAGTGAGTTTTCAAAACTCTCAGTGCCTTCTGAACACCCAGCACTGAAGGAAAGCACCTTTGAACAAAAATAAAACTTCGATGCACAATTTTGATAGGAAAAAAAGTATGGAGATGTTTTTAAGAGATTTCTCTTACATCTAAGCAGATTAAAAGTTATACGGAACTATAGGATAATACTGGATTTTGCAAAAGAACAAAAACAAAACAAAACAAAACAAAGGCAGAGCAGTGGCTTGCTGGAAGCCTGGCAGACAGCAAACGCTGGCTTGATTTTTCCCTAAAGACCTGGGTTTGAGGTTTTCCTGGAGAGAACCACAACCATTCTCTCTACTATTCAGCTATTGCAGCTCCAAGTTCTTAGCTCTTGACTTGGCTTCACGTGGTTCAGCCTCACAGCTGCACCACCAGCTTCCTTCAGCTCAGTCACTGAAATTCCAGTCCCTGCCCTACCATGCCAGTTCATTACAAAAGAATAAAAAAATATATACTGTATACAGAGTAACACATGAGAAGAGGAAGTTTAGATTATGCTCATCTCTTTTGTCATCATCTCGCACTAGAAAGTTAATTTTAACTATTTCTCTTGCGTATGAATTTTTAAAAGATACAACTATCTGGCCAACTAGAAATACATGTCTGCAACTACAACAAAAGGATAATACGAGATTAAAACCGATGCTCAAAAGCTGAAAAAGCAACTAGAAGGGGGTGAGAAATGGGTCATTCTGAAGCAAGTAGCGAGTCTGGGGCCACAGCACGCCCCCTCCCTACCCCACCCCCACCACCCCCAGTGAGTGCAGAACTCACTGTTCGTGTCTGGGTCTGAGAGACAATTATGCTGACGGATTTGATGAAATTAAGCTGAAACGAGGATGAAGGGGGATCCTGGGCTGAATCAGGGCAAGGGAGATGTCTCCTAGGCACTAGGCAACGAAAGACACGCAGGGGTAGTCAGGGTTCCTAATGGCTCAGCAGACAACTTTTTTAAGTAGACAGACTCCTGCCCCCAAAAGAGGTCTGTCTGGATGACAAAGTGTCAAGATACTTGGTACTCTGCAGGTAGAAGGTATTTTATGAGCAGTAAGGATTTTCTCTATCCAAAATGAATTCATCTGATGGTAAAATGACACAATCCCACTCAGTTCTCCAAAGCATCTATCGACTTGCTGAAAGCACGTGGCTTTCCTCATTAAAATAAGAAGTTTCTAAAGTGCAAGGTAGCAAAATCGTGGTATAGGCACATTCTTAGTAAATCTCATGCTTGAAGGGGTGTTGCACCCACATATTTCAAGACCTGGACCCCACAGCCCCAAGGTAAGTCACATGGCCATTGCGGGGTCTGTCAAAGCCCAAAAAGCAACAATGAAAAAACATCACCATTAAACCTGATAGATTTGAGGGACTGCTAGGGTTAAAGAGGGGAGAGAAAGGAGAATGGGAGAAAAGAAGGGAACACAAAAGGAAAAACTCTTCCCAGAGCAGTCACCAATATCCTAGGACCATGACCCTGTCACTGCAAGGTTCACTGTGTGAATCAGGCTACTTTTTTAACAGGTAAACTGATTTTCCTTTTTAAAAAATGATCATGATAAAATTTCCAGTCTCTTAGGTTTAATCCTGGTGCTTTGTACAGTGGTTCTTACACATATTTTGAAAGAGCGACCTTAGGTATTTCATTTATTGATCTTGTTATATATTGCTTATTTTTAATTTCTGTTGTTGCTAATAGATATCAATGCACATTTTTTTACACTAACTTTACATCCAGAGACTGTCTGAACTCTTATCAATTCTAGTGAGTTATCTGCAAAATCACTTTGTTTTTTATGCACACAATTATATCATCTGTGGATGATGACTAGTTCATCTCCTTTCCAAGAAAACGCCTTTTTTGACGTTCCTGAGCTGGTTAGGACCTCAGCACAACGCTGAAGAGAAAAGCACTGGTGGTGAATACCCCGTCTTATTCTTAGAATCACAGGGAAAGCCTATGTTCTGTGTCTGACCCTCATACAGCAAGTTTAAGTTTCCTTTTATTAAATTTATTGGGGTGACATTGGTTAATAAACATGGTAAGTTTTTTATGAATATGCTTGATCAGGTAGTGAAAATTGCCTTCTGTTCCAAGTTTGCAAAAGTTTTTTTTTTTTATGAATGTTGAATTATTATCAAATATACTTGTGAATTGATTGAAATGATCCCTTAAATGATAAATTATATTCATTGATATTCTAAAGCGATCTGAGCTTGGCTTCCTTGAGTAAATGCAGGATTCAGATTTGCTGTTGAATAGTTTCTGTGGAACTGGAATTACTTATTCCTTGAATATTAAGAAGAAATCATGTGTAGTCATTTCGGGCTGCTGTTTTCTTGGAGGGAAGATTTTAACTACTGGGTGAGGGTAGTGCACTGATTTTGAGCATAGGCCTGAAGCTTTGCCTCCTACTAGCCATGTGGCCTTGTGTGAGTTACCTGACCTGTGATTTAGTATACTCTTCAATAAATGGGAATGAACCATAATATAATCTACTTTAAATGGTCTAACATATATAAGAACATTTGAAATGGCACCTGGCCCACAAGTGCTATGCATTTGGTATTATTATTACTGACTTAATTTCTTTAATAATTATAAAACTACATGAGTTTTCTCCTTATTCTTTAAAAAAGGATTGTTTTTAATTATGCTAAAATACACAAGACATAAAACCTACCACCCTAACCATTTTAAGTGTACAGTTCAGTGATATAAGTACATTCATATTGTGCCACTAACACCACCCATACCTCTCCAGAGCTTTATTCACCTTGCAAAACTGAAGCTCTGTCTCCATTAAACAATGACTCCCTCATCCTCCTCCCACAGCCCCTGGCCACCACCATTCTGCCTTTTGTCTCTGAATGTGACTCCTCCAAATACCACATTATGAGTGAAATCTTCCAGTATTTGTCTCTCTGCAACTAGCTTATTTCATGTAGTGCCATGTCTTCAAAGTTCATCCATATTGTAGTATGTGTTAGAATTTCCTTACTGTTTAAGGATGACTAGTAATGCATTATATGTGTACATCACATTTTACTTATCCATTTATTCATCAATGGACATCTGAGTTGTTTCCACTCTTTGGCTCTTATGAATGATGCCGTTATGAATGTGGGTGTGCTCTTTGAGATCTTGCTTTTAATTTTTTTTGGTTATATACTCAGAAGGGGAATTATTTTCAGCCTTTCTTCTTTTCTATTATAAATATTTAGGGCTATATATTTTCTTCTATGTTTCACAAATTCTGATATGTAGTGTTTTTTTGATAGCTCAGTTGTAAATATTTTCTAATTTTATTTTAATTTATACTTTAATACATAAGTTTATAAGTCATCATTTATAATTTATAAATGATATGTATGACCGAAACTACACTAGGAATCATAGTGACAGAGAAATACAACTGTGGACTTAATTCAATACTCTATGGCTCCAGATTTGAAAGCAAACTAACGCATGGTGAACTGATAGTGTGACAGCACTTACTTAAATAATCAAACCAAACCTAATGAGGAGGCTTATTCTGTTATCAAGAATAACCTTTCTTTGACATTATTATGATCACAAAGAAGAATATTGCCATGAACAATTTTGAGAAATTTTTAAATGTGCAAAAAAAAAAATTACTAAGTGTCTTGTCTTGGGCATCTTTCCATAATATTTCTGCTTTCATTGTCTTGAGTTATTTTCTAATCTCTTAGGTTAAAGAAATTTGAAAATAATGCACAATATTTTATCCAAAGAAATGCAAGTTAGTTAGAATGCAATTGATTATTAATCCACTTTGCATCTATTTTAAATTTATTTCAGCATTCCTTATGTGCCCATGTTTGTGTCCGTGTGTGTGTGTGTGTGTGTGTGTGTGTGTGTGTGTATGTGTGTTTGACTTTCACCTGTGTGAATTCTGAGTCTTGAAGGTGGGCTCCTCCCATGGACATCTACATGCACTTCTATCAGGAGCCTGAAGACTGCAATCTATAAGCATTTTTTTTTTACTAAATTATCAGCTTGACATTGAAACCATCTTGATTATGTGAATTTGAGCTGCAAATCTGTGTGAGTGCCAGTTTTACACTTGATTTTTAAGGCAATCTTATTTTACTGTCTGCCTTTATAAGCAAATTAACTTGCTATGTCTTCCAGAATACAAATTTTTTCCTAATTTAGTCTTGCACAGAGAATGTCACTTCAGGGAGTCCCAGCTTTGTGTAGAAAGTCTTCTATTACATTCTCCCTGGATGGGCCTTAAGCTTTATCTCTTGTCCCTGGTGCCATAAAAACTCAAGTTCACAAGGATGTAGCAATGACTTCTGGGTGAATGCTGCCTTCAGTGTTCTCCTTACTTCTCTGGGTCCCTGCTTTTCTTTATTTGGATTTTTTAAATTCATTTGGTTTTGTTTTATTTACTTCTGAGGATTTACATTTTTTCACAGATCATCACTGCATTTAAACATATTTTTTAAATTACTGTATCCAGAGTTATTAAATGAGTTCCCTATGAGAGGTTTCAGAAACACGTGATTAAATCTCTCCTGTATTTCTATGTGAAACCAGGCTCATTTGAAAGTCCGTTTCAGTTCAAGCCCAACATCATGTCACTGTATCTCTTCCTTGAGATATGGGAATGTCTTAGACCTCTCAAGTCAGCAGGGCCCTAAGGCTCAGCTAAAATCTTCCTCTGATGGAAGGGAAAACTGTCTCTAAGAGTCAGCATGAGTCATCTCCAACTGAGCTCTGGACTCATATTCTGACACAAAGCCTATGTTCTTTCCTTTCTCTGCAAACTGTCCACCTGAATACAACAACTGGGAAATGTTTCTTGGCAAACAAGTACTGGACCCATTCAATCTTACAAACGCTTGAACAAATGTAGGTATCTTGCTCATTTTTTCTTTCATTTTGTTTTAGAAACTGGGCTATTAAGCTAAGAGGTAAATGCCATTGGTGCTTTTTCTCTCTTTCTGAACTTCCACCAACTGTGAGGCAAGAGGGGTGGAGGTCTCTTGAAGTCTCAGCTGGTCCTTCTGACAAGAAGACCAGGCTGGAATGCAGGGGAGACTGAGAAGGCAGGGGAGGTAAAGAGTGGAAAAGATGGGCTGGATTATCAGTAAACTTTTTCTAAAAAAAAAACAACAGGGCCCAAGAGGCATCAGAGAAGAGCAACATCATGATAGTCATGCTTGAGAAAGATGCTTCTCATTACCACCTATCAGGAGTCACCAGTGCTCTGCCACTTCTATTTGTTGTGTTTTGCTTTTTCAAACCCATTATCTCAATGGATCCATGCAAAGAACAAGTATGTATAGATGTGATCTGTATTGCTTACATTGGTAGAAAAACTTTCATGCACGTACATTTTCCTACATACTCTTTACAATGAGCCTTTAAGGCAGAGCTTGCAAAAGCTGATGTCCACTCAGGCTGGAGACATCACATGAAATGAAGCGAAGAAGCAAGCAGGGCATAAACCCAAGGCAAGGGAGGGCCGGGGCAAACTTAGCAATAAATGCCCTGCTGAAGTGTATGCTATGCATATAAAACGTTTCCTTTTTGTGTAAAGGGGATTAGACTAGACTATATACTATATAGTTATTGCCTAAACTTACATAGAGGAATTTAGGAAGAATTTCTCCAAGAAATCGGCAAAGTGGTCACATGTAAAGAAAGGTGATGGAGAGGGGTAGATGAGAGATAGGAGGTGAGTGGCAAATTTTTTCACTGTATGAATGCCTTTTTATATGTTTTGAAAACCTTTGAGCCATATAATTATATTCCTCAAAATTTCGACTTAGTAAAAAATCATTTGAAGAAACAAGAACAATTGTTTAAAAAATTGCTAGTTTTCAGCTTCATATCATCATGCAGAAATGCATGTCTAAAGTGGCCAGTTCTTTCAATTTTAAAAAAAGACCAAAAACTGAGATTTAGGGGTTTTTCCAACCTTCCCTAATTTAAGAAAATTTTTAACGTGACAATTTAAATTAACAGAAATGTTGCAGGAAGAGTATAAAAGTTTTCCCAAACATTAAAATTTTATCACATTTGCTTCATTCTTTTCTGTTGCATGCATGTGTTCTAGATACATCCATCCATCTACCCATACGTACATACATATATTTTTTTCTAAACTGAGAAATTAAAGATACGATGCCCTTTCCACCAAAATGCTTGTGTATATATTTTCTCAATGCATACATTATTTTATATAACCACAGTGAAATTATCAAAACCAGGAAATTAGCATTACCGTATTCAGACTTCATCAATTTTCCCAATAATGCTCTTTATAGGAAAGAAAATTCTTGATCATGTTTTGTATTCAGTTTTCATGCCTCTTTAGCCTCCTTTAATCTAGAACAGTTATCCAGTCTCTTCTTGGCTTTCACAATCTTTACAGTTTTTAAGATTATAGGCCTGCAGTAGATTGCACTTTCCAAAAAATGGTCAAAACAATATTCCTAGTCCACATGCTCTTCCAGAACCTTCTTACTACTCTACATTGAGGAGTGGAGTCTATTTCCCTTTCCCTTTAACTTGGGTGGGATTGTTACTCCTTTGATCAGTAGAATATGGCATAAGTGACGCTATGTGATGTCAAGGCCAGCCTATAAAAAGGATGTGGGTTTTGCCTGGTTTTCTAGGCTTCTTTTCTTTTTTCTCTTTCTATCTCTTCTCTCCACTTACCCTTGGAACCTGGCCATCACGCTGTGACAAGCCAAGCAGGCCACATGGAAAGACAAAATATAAGTGTTTCTGCCAAGGGCCCCAGCCAAGGTCCCAGATGATGGCCAGCATCAACCACCAGACAGGAAAGTGAACTAGCCTGCAGATATTTCCAGCCCTCAGGCTTGGAGCCTTCTAGCTGAGACTCAGACATCATGGAGTAGAGACAAAACATCTCTTTTTGTGCCCTTTCTGAATTCCTGGCCCAAAGAAGCCAGGAGCATAATAAATATTTGTTTCACACCAATAAGTGGTAAGTTTATTTGTTACGCAACCACAGTAACCAGAACAAAACCTGTTATTTTATAAAATATCCCTCAATTTATATTTATTCAATGTCAGATTTTTTTTAATATTTTCATTTTTTGAATATCAGCTCAAATTTAAACATTTTAAAATACAGTATAGGCTGGAAATAACATTTTAGATACAATGCCAAAAACATAATCTTTGGTAGATAAACTAAGTTAGATTTTATTACAATTAAAACTGCTCTGTGAAAGACATTGTTAAGAGGATAAAAAGACAAACCATAGACTGAAAGAAAATATTTGCAAAATATGTATCTGATAAAGAGCTGTATTCAAAATAAACAAAGAATCCTTAAATCTCAACAATTAGAAAACAAACAACCCAATTTAAAAATGGGCAAAAGATCTGACCACACCCCTCACTGAAGAAGATACAGATGAAAAGATGCTTCAGCCATCATTTGCCATCTGCAAATTCCAAGTTAAGCCAATAATGATATACTGCTAGAATGAGACACCATCAGAATGGCTAAACTCCAAAACGCCGACAATATCAAATGCTGGTAAGGATGTGGAGCAAACAGGAATGCTCATTCATTGCTGGTAGGAATGCAGAAATGATATAGCCTTTCAGAAGACAGTTTGGTAGTTTCTTATAAAACAACATACTCTCACCGTATGATCCAACAATCATGCTCCTAGGAATTTACCCAATGAGCTGAAAACTACATGTACACAAAAACCTGTACAATGATATTTTTAGCTACTTTATTGATAACTACCAAAAACTAAAAGCAACCAAGATGAACATCAATAGGTGAGTAAATAAACTGGGGTACATCCAGACATGGAATAATATTCAACAATAAAAAGAAATGAGCTCTCAAGTCACAATGAGACATGGGAGAACTTTAAATGCATATCTCTGTGAAAGAAGCTAGTCTGAAAAGGCTGCATACTGTATGATTCCAACTACATGACATTCCACAAAAGGCAAAACTACAGAGACAGTAAGTAGATAAGTGGTTGTCAGAGATTCGTGGAGAAAGAGGGATGAATAGGTGAAGCACAGGAGATTTTTAGGGCAGTGAACACTATTCTATGTGGGACTTTAATGGTGGGTACGTGTCATTATATATTTGTCAAAATCTATAGAATATTCAACACAGAGTGAATCCTAATGTAAACTCGGGCTTTAGTTAATAATAATGTATTAATATTGGTTCATAAATTATTACAATGTATCATCCTAATGCAAGATGTTAATAATAGAGGAAACTGTTAAGGATGGTTGATATTGGAATTCTCTGTACTTTCTTTTCAATTTTTCTGTGAATATAAAATTTCCCTTCTGAAAAAAATCTTTTAATCTAACATCAAATAGTGTGGGTCAAATATGCCTCTCTAGGACCAACCCTTGCATAAAAGAAGTGAAGCAACCACTAATATACAAACAAGCCCCATTTTCAGGAAAAGAGACAAATGTAGTAAATGACCACTAACAACTACAGTAGTTGATGGGTGACAGTCTCAAATAAAACTTGTCTTTGTTCTGAACTGTGTGTTACTATAGGAAAAAAATCCACTGGATAAAAGAAAACTATCATTACTCCCAAATATGAGCTGGTACGAGTTCTAATTAAGCACCAAATACAACAGTCAGTCCTCTCAGCATTGCCTCCCCATGCCCAGATCCGAAGGGAGCACTTTGCTTCTGAGCGAGTCTGACCCAGTGTAAGCTATGCCCTCTCAAACTGTCATTTTTTAATGTGCCTTTCCTGAAGAATCTTGATAACTCATAAAAATGAACCATATCAAAAAGCATACCTTCTGCTTTAATATAAAAGAGTTCTGTGTGTATGCATATATATTTAATTTTGTGTTTGAGCACATCGGTCTACCTTTTGAGAACTTATTGCAAATCCATGGAGATAAAACTAATGGTTTCCATAGTCATTGCTTTATATCTTTAAAAAGCATAGTCACGTGGGATCTACCATGATTCTGGTGATTCTCAAATAAAACCAGTGATACAGGTTTCTATGCTCATTTACAAGTGAGGAAACATAAGTTCAAAGAAGCTTTGTGACTTTGCCATGTTCCTGCAGTACATGGTACAAGCCAAACTTTGGCTTAGTATGTATCCAAGACTCAACTCTTCATCAAGCATCTCATTGTCTTTCTAATCTACTCATAAGCAAAAGATCTGCCTCAGACAATAGGTCTTGCCAAGGGAGGGGTGTGGGGGAAGAGCAACAGCCCTAAATATTCTGCCCCTGGAGCCATCCCACATGGCTGAATCCCTTGGAGCCTTACAACTCAACATGTGGTCTGAAGACCAACAGCAGCAGCCCTGGGAGCTTGTGGGAAATGCAGAGTCTCAGGCCCCACACTGCAGAGTCACCTTGTAAGATCCCAGACACATTAAAGTCTGAGAAGCTCAGTCAGACATGCCATCCCTTGGGGTAAGACGTGGTCTTCAGTCAGAACAGCCCTTCATCAAGTGAACATCAGAAACTGCAAGGCAGATTGAGGCAGCCAATGCCATCAAGAAAGCTTGTTGCACTACTTTGCAGAAGGGCATCTCGTGGCAGGAATTAAACGGAGAAACTGGGCAGATGAGGCTGGGTGTGCAAAGATCTGTTCCAACAGGGCAGCCCTAAGAGACCCAAAGAATTGTGGGGAAGCTTCTGAATGGTGGGAGGGTAGCCCTGGGGTCGGGGGGCGGGGCGTGGGTAGACAGTAAACTGGAAAAAAACCTGCTTCCTTAAAGTACAAAACACTAGGTAGTCTTTGCTGGGGGTGGGGGAGCAGATGGCAAGTATCTGTAAGGTAGGAAGAAAGCAAGAGAATTTAAACTTAATCAAGCCACATTCAGAGACTGCAAGGTGCTGATAAGCCCTGCAGCCAGGCCAGGAGGACACCTTCAGAACAAAGGAAGATTTCTGCTGGGATTGCCATTCCCCACACCTGTGAAGGGGAAACAGGAACCAAGAGTCATTCCCTTGGGGAATGAGTCAAACCTTGGGGAACCTATGGATTAAAGGCTGCCAGCAGGCCTTTCACTCTACAAATTCTTAACTTTTCTTGCTACATTTTCTTCTTCCTCACTGTAAGTCCATATCAAAGGAAGTAGGAACTAAAGAATGACATATAAACTAAATTCCGTGAACACTCTGGGTCCCTCTCAGTGCCTTTATTCTGTCTCTCACTGTCCCTCTCACTCTCTGCCTCTGAGAGGAGACCACACCCTGTCTGTGGAGTGTTACCCCTTCTCTAATAAAGTTTCCTTTTGACGCTAACTTTGGTGTATGTTGAATTCTTTTTTCACTCTCTGCCACAGGACCCTCGTCTTCTCTTGGTGCAGGGCTTGGTCTCCTCCCCACTTGGGAAATTTGCCCTGTCCCACATCAGACGGTCTCCTGTATTTCCTATACTTTCTCAGGCTGGAGGCTGTTGACGCTCAGTCTGGACCCCTGGGACTAGGACTTGGATGTTGACCATCTTCTCCAGCCACTGCAGGGCCAGATGTCCTCACACTGAGTGGAAGAGCCTGCAAAGAGAGCAGTACAGCAGGTGTACTCCTTCCTATCCCAAAGGAAGGTGCCTACTATGCCCCTGATCTGTAAAACAGGGCTGGTTTTTGTTTTGGATGGGGAGGTGGGGCGGTAAACAGACTAAAGCAGTCTCTTCCTGTGTGTAGTGCCCAAACAGACGGCATGAAAGACCCTGAGATGTACATAAGATGGACATTTTTTTAAATGTATGGTTATAATGTGATGTGTATCAGCTAATATATAACCCTTCAAACCTGTGCTTTGACAGATATTGATATCTAGAATCAGGTTAAAATAAATATTTACGTTTCTAAAAGTGCGTCTGATTAACAAGCTATTAAGTAAATAACAGTACCAAGGGAAACGGAACACTGACAGAAAAAGGACCAGGGTTGAGGACCAAGAAGCCAGGCAAACGCCACCCTCAAGTGCCCTGGGCGCGAAAAACATCATCTTCTCTCCTAGAGTCTGAAAACGTGAGAGGGCACCCCTGGTTTCATGGCCCTAAGTCTGTACTCGGAGAGTTGATACCCAGGTCTGGGCTGCCCGCGGGGCCTCACCTCCCCGCCCTGCCTGGTGCGGACCGCTTGTGCAGTCAACAGCGCGAGGTGTTGGGTTGCTGCAGGCGTTTGGTGCGCGCCCGGAGTCCTGGGAATGACGGCCCGGGGGCCAAAGGGACACGCACGCGCGCGCGCGCGCGCACACACACACACACACACACACACACACACACACGGCGGCGGCGCGGCAGCCAGCAAAGCGCAACCACGGAGGACCCCAACCCCAAGGGGACAGTGGGTCCAAAAGAAAGCGGGGCCGCAGGGAAAATGGGCGCCACCGTGTCACCCTTACGAGAAACGCCCAGAGAGGTGACCAAGATTTCAAAGCTGTCCCTGAGTTTGTTTTACGTACCATTCCTGATACTGTCCTTGCAGTCCGCCGCATCACAGGGGCTGCGCGGTCGGGATATCAGCACCGCCCCGCTAAGGTCTAAGGCCGAGACCTGGCCGCCCGGCTTTCTCGGTTTCTCCGTCGTCCATATCCGAAGTCCTAGAGGAGACGAGGCGGGGAAGGGGATGGGGCGGGGCCTGGGGCGGGGGATGTTTGGGCTTCTGTTTAGTTAAGGTTCTTATTTACCCCGGGATCGAAAGAAGCTGATGAGTGGAAGCCCGGGACTTTTCTTTTGGGGTGGCTGAAAGGTGGCGCAGGGTGTGTTAATAACTCAGCCTCTGGAACCCGCCGCCCAACTCGGCACCTGCACAGAACTTAGGCTCTTCCCGCCTTCGTTTACCCCGCTGTACCGTGGGGTATCCAGCTCGGACCGTCGGGCGAGGTTTAAAAGTTCGCGTCTATAAAAACAGGACAGTGCCCAGCACAGCGTAAGCACTGTTATTGGCAGGGGGGAGGCGTGAGTTTATCAAACACTTAGATAGCGAACTGGTTATTTTTCTATAGAGTTTTTGTGCGTGTTTAGATGTATATTCCTAAATATACACTTAAAGATATGGCTATTCTACTAAAGAAATAATAAAATAACTATAATGTGAAAACGCAAAATATAAGTAAATTGTATACAAATATTTTTTCTAGGACAATCACCGCTTATCTCTTTTCACACTGTAAATCAAACAAACAAGTTCTGCCTCGCCAGCGAATCTACATTTTCTGACTCGAGCTTCTCTAATTCTGATGCCGAATTCTTTCCCAGTAATACTCCTTTGGCTAAGCAGATCCCTTCCCAGGAGCTCCCCACTGGGAAGCTCCTTAGGGAAGCGGGTGGAGTGGCTTGGAGAGTCCCCACCTCAGGGGTCCACTGGGTCAGGGGCTGGAACCTGGCAGGCGGCCTCCTTAACTTAAAGCAAACCCGATTTGGGATAGGGATTTATTCAGCCAATACAAAGAGGATAATTTACTTATTTCATCAATGCGCTGCTTTCAAAAATTAAGGTACTGGTTCAGGCTAAGACTTTATTTATTCTTTGCAATCGTGGCATCTGGCACCTTGGGACAAGACCCCTCGGCTGGGGCCTGGGCGCAGTGGCGCGGGAGCTACGCAAGGAGGCGTCTAGAAAAGAATCACTCAGCGATTTTGTTTTTCGAGCAGGTTCTGCCGCCAAACGCCACTTTTCTGGAAGAAATAATGCATTTCTCCCCCTCTCCTCCCTCCAACACACTTTATGCCGCGAAAACAATCCGAGGCATACAAAAAAATTATTACAGGAATGTTTACAGCAATGTTACTTAAAAGGAAATTTTGGAAGAAATCTAAATATCCCACAAAAGAAATCTAGTTTTAAAAACCCTATATATCCATAAGACAAAATATTATGTAGTCACTCAAAATCCTTACATAGAAATGTTCGATGATGTGCAATTCTTTTCACAATACAACATTAACAAAATGGTGGGTTAGAAACTGAATATCTAATATTTGTTTCTTTAAAAGAATTATATTTATGTAAAAAAGACCAAACAGATAATATATATCAAAAGATTTTTTTTTTCTGAGTGATAGGATTGGGAGTTTGTTTCTTTGTGTTTTTCTTTATTTTTTCTTATTTTCCATGAGTGTATGCTACTTTTAGAATCTAGTTAATTTGTAAGAAAGGAGGGAGAAAGGGAGGGAGGGGGAGACATTCAAGATGTTTCCAAAACTGCTGTGACTTGTTAGGGTGAGACTGAATCTGTCATCAAGGCTGATTTCTATGTAATCAACTAGGAGTCCAAGTCTGCATCCCTAGAAAAATAAGTGGAGGCAACAACTGAAGTAATTCAAGTGGAGGATTAAAACAAACAAACAAAACTGCTGCTTCCTATTCTGAAAAGACAGGAAGATTTTTCCTAATCCCAATTGGCCACATTCATTCAATGCTGCCTGAGAGAAGTCAAAACAAAAGAATAAAGTAAACTGTACTGTACTCCTGACTCCAGTAATTTTGTTTTCCCCATTCATCTTTCTCCATCTGAATTTATTTCTAGTGAAATTATTTCTAGTGAAAGCAAAGCCAATCCCATTATCTACTGTACTCAAAGTATGACGTGCCCTTCGCTGTTTGAGAGACAACTCTGCTGAACTGGAAAGCAGGGACCACTCCCACTCCTCTTGGCCCCTTCCCACCCTGGATACAGCCATCCAGTTCACTCATCATTCACACACACACACACACACACACGCACACACACCTGACTTCTGGAAGGCCACCCTGTCCAAGTCAGCAGTACCATCCTTAAAGCTTAGCCAGCAGAAATGGCTGTCACTCCACCACTCTGCTCAATTGCCCTGCCAAGTTCACCCCTGACTGTTTTTAGATCAAAGAATCATTTCTGTCATCTTATTTAAACTGCCAGTAGCATTTTTCATCGTTCTTGTTCCCTCCTATTTTACCCACTTACTTCACTTGATTCCCAGGCCATTGGGATCAAGTTTGTCTGTTTTTCCTCTCTGAAGCCTCCTTTATGGTTTCTTCTCTTTCTCCAACCCTTTTTTCTCCTGACTTTTTTTTTTTTTTGAAATGTTTTAAACTTACAGAAAGATTGAAAGAACAATACAATGAATACCCATGGGTCTTTAACTATTCAACTAACCATTCATCGACTACTACCATTTTGCCATATTTGTTCTCCATATATATTTTGCTGAACCATTTGGAAGTTCATAAGTCATGTCTCTTCATCCTAAACACTTCCAACAAAACCTCTCTACAATGATCCCATCTAAGAAACTTATTGTTAATTCTATGTTAATTCTATTGTATCGGCTACAATAGAATTCTAATTCTATTACAATTCAAATTCTAATGTCCCCAATTGTTTCAAAAATGTCTTTGGTATCTTCTTTTTTTATTCAGTATCCAATCCAAGTTCAAGAAATGTATTTGGTGGTAATGCCTCTTTTGTTTCTTTTAGTGCAGAACAGTCCAGCACATTTTTTTAAAATGGCAATGCCTTTTTACAGCGTTCTGACCAGGTTTATAAATAATGCTTCTTGTTCTGAATCTCTAACTTCTTAACCTCTAGGCCGAGAATTTGATTTGGACTTCTTTTCTTTTCTTCTCTATTTACACTCTGTTCTGGGTAATCTTATCCATGATTGTAGCTTTAAATAGCATATATATGCCAACAGTTCTCAAATATACATTTTCAACTTAGGCCTGTCTCCTAAACCCTGGACTCTAACCACTTACTGAGGATCTCACAGATGTCTCAAATTTTGTAACTAAACTAAAATCCTGGTCTTCTCCCTAAAACTTCCTCTGCCTGTAGATTTTTTTTCTTTTCAGTTGATGGCATCTTCACCTTTCCATCTGCCCAAGCCAAAAAACTTGGAATTATTCTCAACTACTCATTGTATTTTACACACCACATATGATCGCCTGGAAATCTTGTTCTGTCAACCTTCAGATTATGTTTAGAATCTGACCAGGTCCTCTGCTTCCACCCTGGGTCCACTGTCATCATGTGTTGTCTAGACTATTGTGCCAGCCTCCATAACAAGTCCCCCTCTTCCCATCTCTGCTCTGTGGCAATCCGTTCTGAACACAGAAACCAGGAGGTCCTTACAAACTCAAGTCACATTTTACAGCTCCTCTACTCAAAACTTTCCAATGGTCTCAGTATCCTCAAAAGTTAAAGTGATAGTCCTTCTCTCACCTACCAAGGCCCCCTTACCTCTCTGACCTCACCTCCCACTGCTGCTCTGTCCCCTCCATCCACCTCATTCACTCCACTACATCCATTCTTAATACACTGATTCTCAAAACATACCAAGCATGATGCCCTCTTAGGGCCTTTGCACTAGAGCTGTTCACTCTTCCTCCAATTCTGCATAACTCGCTCCCTCCCCACACTACATCCTTGTTCAAGTATCTTCTTCTCAAAGAAAGCCTATTCTAACCAGCTTAAAATTACAACAGCCCACCTGTGTACGAGCCCATGCATATACAAGCACACTTCTGATCCTCCTTGTCTATTTCTTTTCTTCACATCTATTTGTTTTCTCCATAACATATATCACTTTCTAACATGCTATACAATTTACCTATGTGTTATACATAGTGTTTATTTTCTCCACTCCTCCCCACATGTTGTTAGCTCCTTGAGGGCAGGGATCAAGGTGAACTGAGGTGACCTGAGCAAAGACTTGAAAGAGCCATGAAGGCATCTGGAAGAAAAGCATGATGGTACGGGTAATAAATTGAGTACATATGTAAGAAGAACCCATGTAAAGCACAGTGCCCAGTCTTCACTGAGTAAGTTTTGGCTATTATTAATATTCAGTCCACCCTTTCATTCTAAGTGGAAAAGTAAGGCTGAAAATTTTAATCAGTGGTTTACTGTTAAACCAATGATATTTATGAAAAGCTACTTGTCAGGGAGGCACTGAACAAGGCAGGATAAATGTCAAAGGCTGGTACCTCACAGACCCCTACTCAGGCCTGGTGGATCCACTGAAGAGTCTGGCTTTCCCAGGCTGAGCAGCAGCCCTGCTCCCAGGCTTCTAA
This sequence comes from Macroglossus sobrinus, assembly GCA_004027375.1. NCBI lineage: Eukaryota > Metazoa > Chordata > Mammalia > Chiroptera > Pteropodidae > Macroglossus > Macroglossus sobrinus. Next base: position 151,193 of record PVKZ01002967.1, read on the forward strand.
CAAGGTGCCCCCTTGGCCACAGCGTTCACCTTCTCTGGGTCTGTCCACAAATATGAGGGAGTGGGTTGCTAAAAATAATACCTAGAGTTTGATAAATTAATGGTCAAATATTAGCTTTTGATGCAGTGACCCCCATGAGAATTAGACAGAAAAAAAACAATTACTGTTACTAGTGGCAATTTCATCTGTTAACTTGGTTTGAGGCTCTCTCCTGTGTATTACAACAAGCACAATTTTGGCACCTTCCTTCCTGTCTGTTCCCAGACCGCCCAGACAGATCAAAAGGAAATGCAAAGTAAAACTTTAAAGCTTTGGCCATTTAGCAATCTGTCTGACCCATCAGAGTCAAACATTGTATATATATCCTTTTCTTACAATCCCTTATTCTCTACTCTCTCCAAAATGCTACAACTTGAGTAAATTGGATGTATTACCAGCTTCTCTTGGGATGAATTAGTTTTCCAACCATCCTCCAATCTACTCCCAAACAAGCCCAGAGCCCTATGGATACAGATCCATTTCAGCCCTGCTCTGAGAAGGCAGGGCAGCCTACAGCATCCAGGCCCTGGAGAGAACCCCAAATGACAGCAGAGGCCAGAGGAACTCTGCCAAAGGAAGCTGGATGAAGGGCTTTCTGGCACAATGAGAGCCTTTCGGGAATATTCTCCCATGTAAAGTGGACCTGCTCAAAACAGGAGACCTTCCCTAGGTTTGCTTTTAAATGCGCCGTCCTATTCTCTAATGTGTCTGCTCAGCGTCAGACTGTCTGGGAAAATGCGGAAGGAAAAAAAACACTTGGTTATCGGGTTAATTTATCTACGAGGCACCAAATATCAACATGCCGGCTGTGTCTGTGTGCTCTGTCTTTGTCCAGGCAGCTGCCCCTCCACTGACATATGTATGGAGAGTGCCCATTGGGTGAGGGTAATGGACTGTGCCCTGCACCTCCCCAGGCTCTGGGCTCCCTCCCAGCACACTAGCCCACATGCCCTTCTCCTTGTGTTTTGGGAGAAGCAAACACATGTTTCCTGGGGGAGGGATCTAAAAAGAGTCTCCACTTTCTTTAACATCCATCTAAGGTTAAGAAGCATGAAACCCCGTGAATATATTACACATTAAATTCCTTATATGCAAGGAATGGCTGGCTCCAGAGAGGGCTGTGGATTTGATTATTGCCTGGTGTGGGGGACACAGACAGACTATGAACACCTTAGGAATGAATGATTCTGCACAGAGGCAAAAATGTTCTGAATGGTAGCATGGTATTCCATTCACACTTCCATTCAAGCAGGATCCTGAGAATCTAGAGTAGTTAGCTACAAGCTCACTTACTACCACACCTCAGCAGGTGTCTAGTTTCCCTAAAGGATGTGTTTAACTTGTCCTTTGAAAATTAAACTCACAAAACACAATTCATTTGTATGTATTATGCAAAAATATTTTAATTGAAAGAGCAAAGTCACAAGCCTAGGTTGGATGTAGCAGGCAACAGAAGGCCCCTAAATGGTGAGTTCTGAAACAATCATTGGGCAACTTGCCATTATGTTGAAGAAATAAATTAAAGAGGTTGGTGGTTTTTTGTTAGGGTTATTTTAGTTATAGAAAAAGTCCATTTATAATGTTTTCCACCTTGGACACCCCGCACACGTATGCCCAGTTAAGAGGTGGCCCTATATTCCATTTGTGTTGAGGTGTTGACATCTTTTACATTCATAGAGAATAACACTCTGATAGCACAACATCATTTACACCAATTTGCAGGGTGGTGACCCCTTAAGGAAGGTGCAACTTGGAGCCCCGGACTCGCCTCAAAGCACTGTGTCAGTCCTGTCATTGCCCCCTCATTAGGCAAATGGCACTAAACAAGTTAAGGTACCCCCTTGCACCTCAAAATCTGATCCCTGGAATTGAGATAATGGCAGCTGTCCTACTTATCTCAAAGGGACATCAATGAGATCATGGATGACCCAGTTGAGCAAGACACCAGATACTAAAAACAGCCTGGAAAGAGTCTGTCTGACCCCCAAGGTCAAACAGAGTGTGTGAAACTCTGGCGGGCTCTGGGGAAGCAGCAATGATCATACACCAGGCTTTTCGGGATATCACGAGGGCTCAACAAAGCCGACTGCCAGTATGGCAGTTTATTTAAAAAAAAAAAAAAAAAAAAAAAAGCAGTTGCAGCCTTTTAGCACGAAGCGGAACTGCAGCCGGGTGCTGATCTGGAGAGCTTCTGCCTCTCCTCTGCCCAGATTCACATAACCCAGACCCGGGCCCGCAGGAACTGCGACAGAGGCTCTCTGACCCTCAGCGGAGCAGGGAAGTCTTGGCAGGACTGCTCCCGGTGGCGGTGGCGCTGTTTATTTGACCTGGGTCTCTGCAGCCCACACCTCCACCCTCACCCCCGCACCTCTCCCCCTCCTACACACACACACACACACACACACACACACACACACACACACACACACAGCCGCTGGGACCAAGGGTTTATTTGTTCATGGGTTCGGACTCCTCGCTTACTCGTACAGCTTGGTGGCCTGGAGTTATCAGCCGGCAGGCGGCGGGTGCTGGAATGTTAATTGAGTGGAGCTGGTGGTGCCGTGCAGATAAGTGTCGCCAAGCAGCGTCCGGGCCACCCCGCCTGCCGTCCAAATCACCGCCCGCGCCCAGTCCCTGCGCCCAGTCTCCTCCACCCTGGAGGTGCAGCGTGTGCGCGCAGGAGGCGGCCCAGGGGATCCCCACCCGGGAATCCAGCTCCTGCGGCCGGGCAGGAGGACTTAATTGGCCTGCCACAAAAAGACAGAAAGGGGGGTTGTGGGAAGATGATGGAAAGAAATGGAGGCGCTAGCTGGTTTTAAAACAATTAATGAAAGAAATCTCTTCTCTTGTTTCACTCTCCACTCCACCCATGCTCTTCCTCAAATCTTTAGATTTTTGCACTGATTTTCAGGGATTGGCAAAGAGCACCTCTGAAGTGACTGCAAGCCAACTATTAAAATGACCCCAGGATAGCCATTTAGGAAAAGATAATAATAGATCCTTAGCTCACACCACATACCCAAATACACTCCTAATAAATTTAAATGGAAACAACAAAATTATTCAAGTCCTAGAAGAAAATATGGGTGAATTCCTCTTCAACCTCGGTGTAGAGAAAGGTTTTCTCACTATCACTCAAATCCAGAGGCAGTAAGAGAACGACTAATACACATGATTACTACATTTAAAAATGCATGACAAAAAGCACTATTAAAGAAGTAAAAAAGAAAAAAAAACCTTGACGAACAGGAATAAAATATTTGCAACATATAGTGCAGATGGCCAAAATTGCTGACATATAGAAAACACTTTTAAAATGATGGAAAATGAGAGAGATACAATTGAAATGTCCATATATATCGATGTGCTTTATATGTACATGCATATTATACATGTGAGTGTATAGATACATACATATACATGTATCCTTAAACGTATAAAAAGATGTTCTATCTCACTCATAATTAGAAAAAACACAAATTAAAACACGGGGTATTTTTTCGCCTATCAGATTGGCGAAAATTAAAACATATGATGTTGACTAGGCTACTACATGGAGGCAGGTACTCCCCTACATTGCTGGTGGAATGCAAACCTGTACAACCATTCTGAAGGGGAACTTGGTAATGCCTTAATCAATTAGATATGCAATTAGTTCTGACTCACGATCCCACTTCTGGGAATATGCTCTGAAGATATACCTGTAACAACTCAAAAACACATAGTAACAATGTCATTCTTATGGCTTTATTTATAATTGCAAAAACACTGGGAAAATCTAAATATTCATAGGAGAGTAGTTAAAATAACTGTGTGCATTTATAGTGAAGTACTAGGCAACTGTGAAAAAGAATAAAGAAGGTCTCTTTGAACCATTAGGATGTGTTTTCCAGGATACATTGTTAAGTGAAAAAAGCAAATTGTAAAAGAGTATCTATAAGAAAGAATGAGCACTGGGAGTAGTCTTTTTTCTGGGCAGGGGCCTATTGCTAGTGAGAGGGCCTTATGTTGGGACTGCAACTGTGCCTGCCTTGTCACAGCATAAAAAAGGATGCACTGGTGACCAACCAGTCTCTTAAAGATAATAATCATATCTACATCACAAATTTTGATGATGAAAATATCATTATAAGTAAAAATGTTCTCTTTCATCAGGGTGTGAAATTAGGCACATTCATGCCAGTCCACCTGATAAAGGTGTGCTGGTGACATTCTACAATGAAAGTTCACCTGTCTTCTCCACCAATGAACTTGATCCTCCTGGAGGGTCCTGGAATGTATGCTAGTTATCTTTGTGTCTTGAGTGTCTTGCAAAATACCTTATAAAATATGGGGTGACCATATGTTCTGCTTTGCCTGGAGCAATTTTGGTATATGCCTGACATCCCTGGGGAAACAGCTGTGACAACAGACTCAGAGTCCTAATCTAGTCTGAGGGAATCCTGCACTCACTCTACAGATCTTAGAAACAGTATTGACTTTTAAAGAGGGAACCTCTAAGTCTGAAGGAAACAGGAGAAAAGGACTTTTGTTAATCATGGATGGGAAGAGGTTCAATACATATTGTGCACCAAATCCATAATTGTGCAAGGTATCACACTACATGGCAATAACTTAAAAGCCTATCTCTTGTGCAAGAATGGGATAAGACAAAAGACTTCTCATTTCCTCAGTATGCTCAGAGCCTGGACCAAGCTGGCCCACAGAGGTGCTCAAAACACGTTTGTGTAACTAGTACTCGTTTAAGCATTTTATTGTGTGACCTGAGTGGAGTAAGACAGGTCCACTTACCCCTGGCATGGCCATCTCCATCTTAAGAACAGAAATAACGACTTCTCTACTCATAAGCAAGGAACCAACAGGCACACACACCGCCGGGTAGCAGGAATACTGCCCAAGAGTCTCAGGATACCCTAGGTTTTCTACCCTGGACGCCTGGCCTAGCTTCCTCCTCGCCTCTCCCGGATGTCGGCACTCGGGCAAGTCTCTTCACCTCATGTCATGGGGAGGTCCTTAATGTGAATGCAATTGACCCATACGAGGTAAGATTAATATCACTGGTTTTACTCCTAGCAGACGACTCTCAGTGCTCTCTAGCGCTAGAGGGAGAGGAAAGATGGGGACTCCGAGGCCCAACCTGTTTGGGTTAACGTCTCAGCTCCCGGAGGTGACTCGCTTGGAGGGTTAGGTCTGGGCGGGAGGACAGCGCTGGGAGCTGAGTGAGACCAGAGAGCCGCGGAAGGACAGACTCATTCCCGGTAGGGCTGGGCAAGGGGAAGTGGTCCCCTCTTTCCAGGTGGTCCCTGGGTGCGCCCAGGCCTGAGCTGAGGCCGCCCTTAGCCTAACTGAAGGTATGCATCTCTGGAGAAGTACAAAAACGGCTTTTCACATACAAAATCTCTTTTGATTCTTGCAGCAAACCGGGAAAGAAAGCCAAGGCCCAGGATCTGAGAGCAGGACTTGAACACTCAGGGGTCCTGGTGCTAAGTCTCTCCAAGGTGTCCTTCTTTCTACACTTCCTGGAGCGCGACAGTCTATAGCAAGAATTCCACCACAGAATGAGGTGCTCTGTAGGGTTTATATCTGTTTATATCTGGGATCGCCCCTAGCCCCAGCCTGGAGCAGGAGTGAGCGTGCTCCTCCTGGAGGTTGTCTGCAGGAAAATATCCTAAATTTGCATTATCTTAGAGTCAGAGGTTGTAAATACCCACCTACCAGGCCTTCACCTGCACCTCTTCGAGGAAGACAATATGATAGTATAAAATTTCTAGGAAGTCATGGAATAATATGTTTTATGAGTATTAAAATATTTGATTCATTAGTATTTATTTTACGTATTTATTCTGAGGGAATAATCCAAAATGTTAACGTAGATGAAGTCACCAAGATATTCCCTGAACCCTATTTACAGTTTCAAAAAAAAATTAGATAAAATCTAAAAGTATAAACAGTGTATTATGGTCCATCCATAATATGGACTATTATATTGCCATTTTGAAATATATCTGTGAAAACTCTTTAATGAAGTGCTGGACATGCTTATGATGTAAATTTAAAATATACAAACTGAAATATACTTTATGAATTTATACATACAAAAATATAGAAAGAAGGAAGTGCACCCAAATATTATCTCTGCATGGATCTTTTCTTTTCAACTTTCTCTTTCCATTTTTTTTTTGCAGAGTGTGCATGATGACTTTTATAATCAGAAAGAATAAAATTTAAATAAATGTATGGGTCATTGCAAGATTTTGACATCACTGAGGACAAAGTGATGTCTCTTTCAGAAAAGAAAAGAGGGGTGCTGTTTTAACAAAACCAGAGTCTGGGTGTCCTGCCATCCAGGAGCTGGGCCACCTGAGGAGTATCTTAACCTCTCTGATTGCAACTCCTCACTGAGAAAAAAAAAAAGCAGCTAGAAACACTCTGAGTATAGCTTGGATGTAAAGATTAAAAAATACAATATATAGGAAAAAATTACTTGGCTAAACCATCAAATTCGCCAACATTTTGCATGAATGATGGTGAGAATTTTTGTACCCACTAGCCTGGGGAGATAAGTCTAGCTTATCTGGATTTCAGGAAATAATAATGCTCAGACAGTCCTTGTAATATTGAATTAGCCTAAGAAGGTTTAGTTAAGAACCATTTTATCTGAAATCTCAAAAAGAGCTCTAGTGAGATCTCATTTTTATTTAAATATTTTTAAGCTCTTACTGTGTTGAGACTCCTGACCCCCCAATCAAGTTGTCATGATTGAACTATGTAGCATGAGAAATAGCAGTGGGTATTCACTGATGGTTTCATACACATTGTCTCACTTAATTCTCACAACCATCTTCTGATGTGCATATTCTTAGCTCCACTTTTGACTAAGCCGAAGCTTAGAGAGATAACTACAATGCCCAGAGCCCACACTTGATACAAAGCAAGGCTAGGTATATCGACATCAGCTCTGTCTGTGCTCATAACCATTGTACCACACTGCCTCCCTTTACTCGGTGCTGGCTGTGTCCAAGGAACTTTTCGGATGCTCAAAACTTGCCACTCCTGCCGGAGTGTGTGTTGGGTGCTAGGAGGCGCCGCGTTCATAATCACACTTACACACGCTCAAGGCAATCAACTTTAGGGGGGACAGAGGGAAAGAAGAAAGGAACTTGGGGACAGGAAGAGCAAGGTGAGCCCCTTTTGGCACCTTCGTGTGAGCCAAGGCTATTACCTTCCCGCCTCCCCATCTACTCGCGGAGCCTGCTAAGAGCCTGAGAGCTCCCGCAATATTGCTCCCTTGCCCTTTCTTCGCTCTGGGGCTGACATGTCCCAGCTGAGAAGTGGCGGATCCCGGCTCCTCAGACCCTCATTTGGCTCTAGATGAGATACTTCCACCTCTGCCTAGGCCGTGGCGGGTCAAGACTCGCTCCTCCGTGGTCTAGCCTCCGCTTCCTGGAAAGAACTCCGCTCTGCCTGCCCCCGCCCTGCGCCCACGGAGACTCCCGCGTGCGCCTCCATCCTGCGGTGCCCAACGGTCTCCACCTGAGTTTCCCTCTGCCACAGGAGTGGAGAATAGAGCTAAAGCTAAGCCGGAGGGACCGTCTAGGGTTGCAAAGCAAGGGCTCCAACCTGCCCCGCCTCTTCTCACATCCTCTAGGAAAGTCCTGGCTGACGGGGTTGACCTCACAAGCTTGTGCTAGCACCGTATTCACCGAGATAACGAGCCTAATGCTGCACATATCTTCCATTGTTTTTGAGAACCTTCAGTAAGAACCAAATCTTCCCAGAAGGTGGCTGGGGGTTGCAGAGGAATTAGAAAGGCGCGAGAAGAAAGCGCTTGGAGAGGCTGGCGCTGGGCTGGCTAACACGTGGTTTCTGCGAGAGCCAATGGGAGTTGGTGGTCTCGTCTCTCGGCCCTGGTCACCAGGCGGCAGGGATGGCCCAGAGGAAGGCGCAGTCCCGGACGCTGGGCGTCTGCCCTGGACCTTCGGTCTGTGGTGCAAGCAGAGACAAGACAGAAAGGCCTGGGCACCGCGCTCCGCAGGGACCTCTCTCCCTCTGCCTTCGGGATGCTGCAGAACCCTGTCACCTCCACCCCCTTCTCGGTCAAAGACATCTTGAGGCTGGAGCGCGAGCAGATTGGCCTTGAGGCCTTGCAACTCCAGGGAGCAAGGAGGAGCCCGGAAAGCTCTCAGCACCTGCGACAGGTCCCAGAACCGCAAGGGTCAGTGGTTCACCACACTGGTAGAGGCGGCAGCGACAAAAGGAAAGACATGTCGGAGCCTCCTGGAGGATCCTGTGAGACGGTCACAGAGATGGTCACGGAACGGATGGGGGAACCACGTGAGTACAAGCTCAGGTCTTGGCTCCTACGGAGAGATCATGGGGGCGGGGGTCATAACCCGATGGCTCTTCGCGGGGCAGGCACGCATCCTCTGTCTTCCCAGTTCCTGTCTTCCCAGTTCTGAGGGCCTATCCTAATTTCCCCCTATTTTAAGAGTTTAAAAGACAGACTCAGACTCCTCTGCCACACCCTCCAAACCTCCAGAGTGCTTCACCTCCCTTAAGAAAAATAAGATCCTGAATCTTAGGGCATCACTATTTCCACCGCAGCCTGTCCTCCTATGCCTCCAAACACATTATCACAGTCACAGCCACTGTCCCAGGAACTATAGCATCTCTTTCTCACAGCGAAACCTGCTACACTATCATAGCTGTGCTCAGTTATCGCCCATCTTTCCTGCCACCCCCTCTGCCTCTCTACCCTAACCCACAGTGTAGCTATCAAAGCAGCAGGGCACTTGGGGAGAGAAGATTCCGAGGGCTCTGGTGTCAGTCCCAGCTGGCCCTTTCTTGGGACTTGCTAAGTGGCCTGGACATCAGGTAAATCTTTTGACCGGCTCCTCATCTGGAGAATGAGAGGTGGTGACCAGACCAGGAGGTGTCTGAGTCCCTGGGCGTGGACCGCCCAGCGAGAGCAGGTGGCAGGGCCCTCCGCGTCTGAGAGCACAGCTCGGTTTTTGGTTGCTCTGGGTGGCGACTCCACGGAGTCTTGGCACAGAACATTCAATCCAATGATACACTTCAGATCCCTGAAGAATGCCTGTGCACTTTGGAGAAAAACTAAACGGGTTCTAATGACATTCCGGGGATGAAAAAGCCACTCTTCCTATCGCCCAACTTCTGCACCTGGATCTGCAGCCTCCACGTGGTTCTGGGGACCCCATGAGGCACCTCGCTGGTTGTGTCTCCTTTACCAGGCCGTGCGACGGTCCCTCCATCAAGGCATAAATTAAGGACACTAGTTTGGAGTTATTCATCGATCTGCATGATGGTTATTCACCGACTCCAGAGACTGAGAATATTAATCTTTGCTGTATTCTCAAAGGAGCCGGTGAATTATCTGCAGTGAACTCAAAACACTAAACCCGCTCTACACTGCTCAGACAATTCAGCATTCACTTCAGCACTGGAGAGAAAGAGACACGTTCCTCTGACTCCTGCTGTCCCCTCGCAGTCGAAGGCAGCGTGTATCTCCTGCGGCTGCCATGGACACTGAGAAGGGCTGGAGCGGGACTCCGAGAACTAAGCCCAGGGAGCGGCAGCGATCCAGCCGGGAAGGGACCTTCCTGGTGGCATCAATGCATCTCATCTGTCCTCAGCCAATGTACCTTGCTTTCTCAGATACCGGGCAGGAAGGGGGGTGTTCTGGACTGTGACCAGGAGAGCGCGGGGTGCTGGCACTCAAGGTCAGTTACTTTTTGATTTGCTAAGAAAAAAAACCCCTAGTCAATATTTTTCCTCTTTGCGAAGAAAGATATCCTCAGTTTCTCTGAGCTCAGGCTTCTCTGAAGGAAGTTTTATTTCTTCAAACTTTAAATGCCAACCAGCCCATCCCCCAGGAGACTGTGCCAGCGCGGGACTTGGAGTCGGGTTCCAACACGCACCAACTCTAATTAGTCCTGTCCCGCTCTGCCTCGCCACTAACTTGCATCCCCGGCAGGTTCCTGGTTTTCTTCTGGCGTGAGTTTCAACGACACCTCAGCTTTTCCTGTCTACTCACCCTTGGGCGAAAACAGAGCTTCAGTGGAGACAGGATGCAGGTGGGAAGAAGGGCAGGAAGGTTGCATCTTGGCGGGCTCCGAGCACACCGTCAGCAGCCAGGGGCCTTCAACCCTGTTTTAACTGATTGAGTACGAGGCACCTGCCTGTGCGCGGCGAGGGAGCTGAGCTGCCCCAGGTGAGGAGGACGTCAGTGCGAAGCCAACGCGCCCGCTTGCCAGGGAGACGCCAAAGGAGAAAGAGGTAGCCTTATAAAAACCTAAATGTGGCTCTTAACTTTGCATATTCCTCCAAGAGAACTTCACTTTCCAAGCCAAGAGTCAGGAGTCAGAAAATACTTCGTTACATTTTATTTTGTTAATTTTGATTACAGAGAGCTTTCCTTCCAAAAGATATGGGACCTGTCCCTGGTGCCGGTGGAGCACTTGATTACCACAAAAGACAAGGGTGTGTGTCAAGGTGGATGAAAATGGGAGTCGCTGGAGACTCCTCGCTTGGAGCCAAGTATCCCGTGATAGGCGCGGGATCACGTTGGATGACCCGGCAGGCAGGCGGCTTCCTGCAAGCACGTCACCGAGGTGCCTGTTTCCCTCTTCCTCTCCTTCTCCCTCTCAATCTTTCCGTCTCTCTCCCCTTCCCTCTCCTCTCTCTCTGTCCACCATGGGCAAAGTCAGCCCCCAACTAAAAGGCCCACACCCATGCTTGATTCTCACAGCAAAAGCTCCCCAAACTCGACCACACTTTGGAACTGAAATCGCAGCGAACCGCCTCCACGCCACCACCCAGACACAGACACTCTAAGAAGAAAAAGAAGCTTAGACTATTGATCAAGAATCTACCTTTTGAAAAATGGTTGTACAACAGGGACTGTAGAGTGTCATAATTTATATATGTTCCAGAAGGCACAAAAGCGACAGTTTGGGGGAAAGGAACCTTCTGACTGGCCTGGGGAAGGGCTCAGCAGAAGAGCGAGAAGGGGGCGCGAACTGGAGGCTATGAGGGGAGAAGGCGTGTCTTGAAAATAGTGTACGAATTGCTCGGGTGAGCCTTAGGCTGACAATGCTCCTTCCTGTGCTTTCAGAGCCTGGCCTCCTCGGCGGGACCCGGGGACCAGAACGCCGCGCTGGAGGCAGCGGCGACCGCACGCGCGGTGGGCGCGCGGAGCCGCCCACAGAGCGGCAGCGGCGGAGGCCGCGCGTGCTCTTCTCGCAGGCGCAGGTGCTGGCGCTGGAGCGGCGCTTCAAGCAGCAGCGGTACCTGTCCGCGCCCGAGCGCGAGCACTTGGCCAGCGCGCTGCAGCTCACGTCTACTCAGGTCAAGATCTGGTTCCAGAACCGGCGCTACAAGTGCAAGAGACAGCGCCAGGACAAGTCCTTAGAACTGGCGAGCCACCCGCTGGCGCCGCGCCGGGTGGCGGTGCCGGTGCTGGTGCGGGACGGGAAGCCCTGCCTAGGCCCTAGCGCGCCAGCCTTCCCGGGTCCGTACGGCGTGGTCGCGGGGCCCTATTCCTGTTACAGCGGCTACGCGGGAGCTCCCTACGGCACGGGCTACGGCGGAGGCTACGGGAGCGCGACTCCGGGCCCCGCGCCGCCCGCGCCCCTGGCCAGCGCGGGCTTCCGCGGGGGTAGCCTGAGCGCCAGCCCACCCGGCCATCTGCCCGCCTCGCTGCAGGGAGTCCGGGCCTGGTGAGGCGCCATGGCTCGGAAACACCCACCAAGGCCAGGGTCTCCTTCCCTGCTCCCTGCCAAATGGTCAGCGGTCAGGATGATAGGCCGCTGCAGTGGAAGGAAGAGTCTCCCTCGAGCGATCCCTGGGGCTGAGAATTGCCCTCAACAAGCCTTCCAGCTAAAGGCCCTGGGGATGGTCTTCCCCTGAGAGAAAGAACACGGCCAGCGGCCCACGAAGCAGCCCTGGGGGAGGAAAGCTGAGGGTGGCCAGCAGTTTTGGGTGTCGAGACTGCACTAAGGCAGGTGACTTTGTAGGCTTTAAACCCAGGGCTGAGAGGCTCTTTAATATACGTACAACCCTGGACATTGCGGCGTGGCTTTGGTATTTCGGGGGAAGCGCTCTAGAGGGCCTTGATCATCCAATTAAGGGCAACGAGTGGGATGAAGAATGAGGAAGAGAGATGAGTTTAGGACAGAGGGTGAAGAGGGTGGGAAGTGGAGAATCGGGGTTAGGAAGAGGGACTCTTATTGAGTTTAATCCCGCCCCTGTCAAGGCTGCGCTTCTAGGGATTCCGGATGAATCCAGTGTGGTGCTCTTTTCTGGGGCTACAATCACTCCCCCAGGAAGTATCCTCTGGTTCTTCCCTCTTCCGTGACAGTGCATTTTATCTCTTATATACAGCTCAGCATCTTGTGGGAATATACGAAATATATTTGTGTGCATTCACAGGTGTGTAGGCCATTAGAATTTATCCACCTCTCAGGTACCTCTAAACAACTGCGAATTAAAGTAAAAACAAAACTCGTAAATTCTGAGTCCTCAGTACATACAGACTCCCTAGGGAGACACAACAGATCTAGCCCTGGAGGTAGGTTACCTGATTTCCTCTCTCCCTCTTCCTCTCCCTCTGTAGATTTTCTTTCAGGTTATAATAGATTTCTAAATTCTGAATCAGGAAAGGGGGCCTCCAATTGTCCATAAATCCTAATACGGTGAGAACAAAGGCTGAACTTCAGGGGAAACTGACTCTCTGGACCCAGATATGTCAGAAGTCATACAAACGAAAGACTGAAAACAAACTCATTTTATTAATGAGAACATAAGATCAAATAAGAAATTTGTCTATGGCAAGCACTAGGAGGAAAATCGGGCTTGTTTTTTGGGGGAGGGATGGGATAATATTTTTGGAAATGAAAACTCTGGTTCTTTGTTCTCTAGGCCACTAACTTGTCAAAAATTAAATTCGATTATTTAATAAACTGCAATATTTAATTAAAATGCACTGGCAGTGCATTTTCTCATTTCTAAATGTGCCCTGGTTGTTTTTACTAACGTAGAAAACAGACTTCTTGGTCCTATGTAAACTATATATGTTTTACATAGCTTATATCTCTTTAAGTTTATATGTTTAAGCTTAAAATGTGAGTAATTATTCATATTTTTCTTACTATCATTTCCTTACATTTTCCTTTTTGTTTCATCCCCGTTCTCTTTTATTTCACCATTTTGACTATTGTTAAAAATTACCCCCAAGTGTCTTTCCATTATAGTTAATGTGCCCCCTGGGATTAAAAAAATGCAATATATATACTTTAAATTCAGAAATCTCAAAAAAAATATTCCGTGGTCAATTAAGCTAAGAAAATAATAGGGATTATAGTTTAAATTTCCATCATGAGAAAACAGTCTTCTTTGACTCCAGGGGGCTGTATTCCACATAAAAGGAAAATTTACCAGTGGACACTGGCCTTAGATTCATGATAGCTGAGTTTAAGTTCAATGCTGCCACTGAGTAACCATCTGTCTGGCCCTTAGTTCCTAAGTAAGTTGTATTAAATTTTTCCAAGATCATATTCTAAAATACTGTATGTTAAATTTTAAAAATCCTTTGTCATTGTGCTTTGGGTAAGGTCCTTTTGCTGGAAATGTACATTGTCATATTTGGCACAGAGTAGGAAATAAATAAATGTAGTCCCTTCACCCTCCTACCAGCCTCTAATATAGGACAGGACCTCTAACATAGGACAGTTACCAGACATGCAATGTGCTGAACACGTTTTGTACCACATGGAAAAGCACGGGAGGAAGAGCCATAGTGTGCTCAAGGCTGTGAGTGGCGGGGAACAAGACTTAGTTCACTAATCAGTAACTCAGTCATCACTGAACATTTCTGCTAGGGACACAAGAGAAAATACGATTTGGTTGTCACCTTTAAAGAATTTATTATCTGATTGGATACCAGAAGCTAACAGGAGAAAGGTATCTAAAAATACAAGGTGGTATATGCTGTCTGTCAAGTAGGACAGACAATAAGCTCTCTAGAAATAAAACAACATCCAGTGGGAGCTGGAGTGCTTACAGAAGGTGCTTAGAGGATGTGGATTAAGCCTGGTGATTAGAGTGAAAATGGCTCTAGTTACTGGGAGAGGTTCTGGGAAAGGTCTAGGACTTAGGGATGGAGAAAAGTAAATGGGTACATACTAAAGCCAGAATCATATTTTATAGCAGTCTGAGGTACCACTCAAGGCCAACTTTTGAGAATTCATAAACTGTCTTCAGTTGGCCGAAGGGGGATATGAGGTCGGAGGGAGTAATTTCATATACACCTAAGATCACTTTAGATGTTCCAATGATATGTGACATTTTCTGTTTTGCTCCCAGACACTGTAGCATCCACATTTGCTGATCTAAACAAAACAAAATAAAACAAAACAAATAAACTTATAACAAAAGCTTGTCCATATGTGCTCCATGTGGATTTTTCTTCAGAGGAGAGCATGCAAGTTTGAGATTAACAGGATGATTTCTTTCCAAAAGGAAAGAAAAGAGAAGGGAAACTCTCTTCTCCCATCTCCCCACTTTCTGCCTGTCAGGATCACTTTGAAACGCATCCCTGTCCCCACGCTCATCAAGCCCACCTCCAGCTGTCCATCTTCCCTTCTGTAATCTCTCCTTTGCACTGAAAGCTGCCTTTTGTGTGTGTGTGTCTCCCCCGACGCAGCTTATCCAAGGCCTGGCTTTCACCAGGCAGCTGTTCTGTAAGCAATCAGCCTCTTATCTGCATCATTCAGTCCCATCACTCCAGTCACCTCTTAATGTTCACAAGTTCCCCAAATGGGAAGTAATTGACCTCTAAACAAAACAAAAAAGCTCTCAGAGAGATAGCAGAGGTTCCTTTCCTGACTGTCCCAGGGCTAGGGGTCTCACCTAGGCCAGGTGGATAAGTCAATAAAATTGCAGACTTCCTGGCTCCCTGTCTTTCCTTTTCCCCGTCTCCCAGCCCCTTGAGCCAGCTTTATCCTGATACCATCTGCAAATCAGATGGAGCAAGAGTTGAATTAGGTTTCAGAGTTGCCAGAGATTTCTGGTATTTGTTTTTTTGTAATTTTATCATTATGATAATTTAACTTTTGGGGACACACTGAAATCTTTAAAAATTTTATTTGAAGAGAGTTTCTAATCCTCAGAGTTTATATACCAGCTCTTTCTTAGATCAGCTCACTAACTTGCCCTTTTTCTTTTTCACAAAACAAGGAAATTCCCAGGGGTAAAGGCTCCCAGCCACCCATAACACACCACCTTCGCATAAAGAGGCTTCTTCAGAGAGGTGGAAGATAGTGGAGGAACACTGAGCTAAGAGATGTTGGGCCTCATTCTAGTCCCAGTCTGACTGATGACACTACATGACCTTCCTTGAGCAAGCCTTGTAACTTCTCTGGGTTTCAGTTTCCTATTTATAAAATCAAGGAGGTAGCTCTCTAATTTGGGGTGGCTCCCTGTTGATTTCAGATACCATTATGTTGTTTAAATTGTAGGATGGATCATATATCCAAAAGACTACATAAACATGTATGTATGATTTAAAGAATGATTGTAAAGTGAATACAGCTATAACCTCCTCTCAAGGCAAGAAACAAGGGGTGCCAAATCCCCAGCAGCCCTTCTCAAAATGCAAACCTTTTTCTCTTTCCTTACCCAAAGGAGAAACCTCAGAAGTCAGCTATTCTCTTTATGGATTTACCCCATGAACACACCCCTCAATGATATGATTTAATTTTGCCTGATTGTGAATGTTACAAATAGAATCTTCCTGTACTTCTTCTTTTGTGACTTGCTTCTTTTATTCAACTTGACACTTGTGGTTGTGTAGAGCTTTAGTTTGCTCATTTTTTATTGCCACATTGCAACCCATTGAATGCATGTAGCTCTCTGTAGGTATTTACTGAAAATGCAGGTAGTTTCCAACTGTAACAAAGAAGGAAGCTAGTGGTACCTATCCCACAGGTACAGCTATATTCTCTGACTGGAGTTTGTTCTGGCCTCTGTGAACTGATTTTCATAGCAGGGATTCATCCTTTGACAGATTTCTATTTATTAACAAATAGCATTACACGTACACCCTTTTAACTCGTATATCATTTTATTGTGTGCTCACCACCTCCATCTGAGGCAGAGTATATTACTGTTTTTATTCACAGAAAGAGTCCAAGGACCAGAAAGTTAGTTAGATGGCCACATTGTGAGTTAGTGACAGAACTTGGGCTACACCCTGGACCCTCTGCCCTCTGGCCCTGGGTTACTTCCACTGGATACTCAACAAGAAGTTCAAGTCCTGACATAAATCAGGTGACTACTGAGTGACACTGTTTTCTTTATTTCCTGAGAGAAAAATGTATAAGAGGAGTAGGAGTCTTTTGGAAATCATCAAGAGGGGATAAGGAGGGAGCAAGGTGCCAGAGAGGGTGGGAGGTGGATGGGAGAGAGAGGACTGCACCTGAAGACACTTGTGAGCAAATGGAATATGTAAAGACTCTGGCTTGTGCATTCCCATCACCCATTCTTGTCAATGTTTTTCTTTGTACTTTGAACCTCTGAAGACTCTAATTCTGCTTTCAGAAGGCCAACTCTGAGAGCAGAGAGAATTCAGCCCTGAGCCTTTTCTCCTCCCGCTCCCCATCGTGGGGAGAGAGCTTCATGGGAAGTCGCTCTGCTCCCTCTCTGACTCTGTTTAGGCTCCAGCAAGTCCTCTCACCCTCAGCCTTAGAGAAGGATGTGGTCTTAGTGACACAGTCCAGATTCTACTCTAAGAAAAGCAAATATGCCCAACAGCCAAGCCACAAGCCTCAAAGCACTTTCTAACTGAATCCCTGTGGGGCCATCCTATAAGCTGGTCTTAGTCAAACTCAGTTCCTTCTCATCCATGCCTCAGTGACTCCTGTTCCCTCCTGTCACCACCCAGTTTAATTGCCTGAAACCCTAGGGCCCAGGAAACTAGAATCCAAAGTTAGACTTGCGTGCGCCAAAGGTGAACCTTCCTTTGATGATTCCTGTCTCCAGAGCTACTGTGAGCCACCCGGTGCCTCCCCTGGACATTCCCCATGGGCCGGGTGCCCCCTGCTCCTGGACCATCTTGGACTTCCCCATTATAATGCATTTATTCTCCATGCTGTCGTCCCTTCTAAACAACCAGCCTCATGTCTGTCTCAGACCCCAGTGTGTTTCTGACATGCCCTGTGCCTATCAGGGATCAGGGGCTTAATACCATTTGTTGAATGATTAAATGAGTGAATGGTTGCCGTCTGGCTCCTTTGCATGGCCCCACAAAGTCTGCATTAAAGACCTCAGCTCCCCACTGGCTCCTCGGTCATCAGAATCCTCTGGAAGGAAGTTATCCTACATGTGGGTAGAGATCTGGTTCCTAGGAGGGCTTGTCTGAGCCCTGATGATGAGAACCCTAAGAATTTCTGTCAGCCAGTGGTTATGGCCATGGTAAAAAAAAAATATCCTCTGTTTTATTCTTCCAGCCATTCTCCTATAGGTTGACTTCTCTTTAATTAGCAAATATTAAGAAACATTGCATTGAACACTGTAGGGGAATATAAGAGCAATATCACTTTAGAATATTTATGGATTGCAGAAGTCAGAGTCCTTGTATTCAAGGTTATAGAATCATGAGTAAGACAAGCAAAATATACAACAGGGAAAACTAGAAAAAGTAACTATAAACATAAAAATCGCTCATCAGTTAATTGAACATCCACACTATGGTTTCTATGCAGAAGATGCTTATAACAGGAAGACATGTGACAGAGACTTCTAGCTATCATCCTATATTCAGTCCCCCCTCAATTCTTTAGCAATATAACTCCAGAGTTTTAGTTAAGCACACAACTCTTCAACTAAAGATTATATTTCCCAGACTCCTTTGCAGCTAGGAGAGGCCAAGTAACTAAGTCCTGGCAAAAGACATGTAAACAGCAGTGACGTGTGTGTAAGTTCCAGGACACAGACTTAAATGGTAAAGACCTTCTCTCCACTTTCCTTCTCTTCCTGCTATTGGCTGGAATACAGATTAAATGGTGGGAGCAATAGCAGCTATCTTAGACTATGACAGCAATACGATGGAAGAAGCCTAGGTCTCCAGCACTATGAAATCACCTTATCAGCTTTATTCTGCTTACATGTCAACTATTATATGAGAGAAAAACAAACATCTGCCTTGTTTAAGCCATTGTTATTTTAGCTTTCCTTGCGACAGCTGAATGTGTGTCTCAACTAACAGAGGACACAGGCAAGTAATTAGAAGATTAGCTAATGCAAGTACAATAGATGTTTAGAAGAGAAAACCAAGCCAACATAATCTGAGAAAACACCATAAAAGAGAAGGAAATTGAGATAAGCCCATTGCAAGGGTAAACCAATTTGGATGGGTGAATAGGAAGGCAGGGGAATCCATAGAGGGATATAAAGAGGAGTGTGCAGCCCAAAGTGCACGGGAGCCAGGGACTCTGTGTGAGGCGACATTAAAGACAGCAGTCTGGATGTGTCCATAGTGTTCCATTTGTCTGTCCTCTCCCCACCTGCTGTCACTTATTTTGAAGACTTAACTACCATTCTCTGCAAGTAACTCCCAAATCCTACACCGAGAGCTCCACTCAATCTTCCATGCTGAATTCCAGATCCAAATTGCCTGTTACTTCCTGGACATCTCTATTTGAATATTCCCCACTTTAAGCTAAAATGGAGCCCATCTCTCTCCACCTTACTCCTCCCAAACCTCCTCCACTTTCCATATTCCCTCTCTTGTGCATATAGCTCCATTCTGTCTGTGACCCAGGCTGATACTCCACTGTCTTATTTCACTCTTTCCTCATCTCTACTTGTCCTATTTTAGGTACTCACTGCTACTAAGTTTAGTCATCATCCTATGCTTGCTTTCTAACTGGCCTCCCTATCTCTTCTCTCTTTTGCCCAGGCCATTTCTTATGTTTTAGGCTCAAATACACACACACACACACACACACACACACACACACACACACACACACACATATATGTACATGTATGTGTGTATATGTATACTTTTAAAATAGAGCCTACATTTTTTAACTCAATACATGAGAGTCTTCAGAATTTGACTCCATTACATTTTCAGCCTCATTTCCTGCTGGTTCTTCCACGTACCTTCTGCTACTATAGGCGTGGCTCTCCTTCT